>OX439130.1:45675263-45713117 GCA_949318235.1 Ecdyonurus torrentis
CATCTGCAACCCTCTTAAAAACCAATAAATCTGGTCTAATTCTAGTTTCCATTTGCATAGCCTGTTGTTTTGAATTGTCAAATTATTCATTTATTTATAAATGTATTCTTTAAATTTTTTGCAACATTTTTTATGTAATTTCAAAAATAAGATATTTTGCTCGCATTAAATGAATTTACCTCATTGCATTGACAGGCAAATTGTTTGTCCGATTGGCGTAAATATAAAAAGTGATGCATGCTTTTGAAAAAATTTGAATAAAATATAAAAATGAATCAGCTCTTTTAGAATTCATAACGAATAAAAAATATACTTGTCTATATTGAATTATTATTACTTAAATAATAGGTGAATATTACACTTTCTCTGCATTTCACGGATAAAACAAAATATGTCATTTATGTTGCATTAATGTACTATTGTATAAATAAAATTTTGCATGAATAAATATTTTGTTATGATAGTTATGAATATATGTTGCTGAAAGCAGCCTATAGCATAAATATTGCATATGCATTTTTTTGGTCCGTATTAGATAAGTTTTTTCCCGTGTGAGTGGCTGCTAGAAAGAGAGAGGGAGGTGAGAGTGAGAGAGAGAGAGAGAGAGAGAGGCTTAGGGCGGTATCCAGTGGCAGTAATTAGTCTGTATATGTGAGTGGATGTGACACGTTTAGTCCTGGTCACCATTCATCTGACCTCTCTCTCTCTCTCTCTCTCTCTCTCTCTCTCTCTCTCATCTCTCTCTCTCTCTCTCTCTCTCTCCTCTCTCTCTCTCTCTCTCTCTCTCTCTCTCTCTCTCCTGACAACAATAACATGCTCCCAAGTCCTATTGGATCATTACTATGACGTCAATATAATGAAAATTATATTATGCTTATATCATTGGTGCATTAAACCTATAATTTATTTTATTATTAATTGTAATCAAATTGAAAAATATATTATATATATATTTGAACTTTTTATTTTCTATGTTAAATAAATAGACTTCGTATCTAAATTTTATATATTATACATATTTTTTTGTCAATGGTATATTTTGCATTTATAATTTATCATGGAAAAAATTCTTTGCTGATTCTCTCTCTCTCTCTCTCTCTCTCTCTCTCTCTCTCTTGTTAATAAAAATTCTATCTACATCTGCAATATTACTCTTACAACACATATAAAAAGCAACAATGTTTGGAATTTTGGATCCCTATAATATATTCTTTCTATAATCTTATAGATCTCGTTTATTAAAAAAAAACAGAAAACAACAAAATTGTTCCAGTATTGCTATAAAATTTCAGCCCTTCTTAATTTATTTTTCCACTTGAAATACTCGTGTAGAAAATTAAAAATGATGACGAACAAATAAAAATTAATGAGCTGCCAATGAACATCACTTTCAATAAATCTTTTCCATGTAACAAAGGAAGCTTTTCAATACGATATGAAAAAAAATATATATTAGCATTTTTTTCCAACAATATTCCAATTTATTTAAACAAGAAAATAAGTTCAAAGTGTATTTATTAGATTTTTCATATATTTTTTTTTTCTTTTTGTTGGCGTAAATCAAAGTATGACGTGCGCTATTAAATTTTTGTGTCATAGAGCTTGATTTATTGCGATTCTTCTCCAGTTATAACTTCATAAATTACAATGCAAAGCATTTCTAGCAAACAATTAAATTTTACTTTTTTTTTTTTTTAATACTTCATCATTACTGACATTTTTGTACTTTTTTAAATACTGTTTTATATCAGTTCATAACAATATGAAATATTAATACACATGTTCAATATAAAATAAAATATACATTTTTATTTTTTGTTGAAATTTAGACTTCAAAAAATATCTATGTTCAAATATATTTTGTAAAGCCTCTGTTACTATTTTATTTATGTCTTAAAATTTTGATTTTTCATGGAAAAATTAAAAAAAAAAACTACTTGAATTTATAAAACATTATTATAATTTAAAATTAAATTGGGAAAACCTTTGATTAAAATTCATATTTATCCATTCCATAAGTTTACCAAAAGTTGTTAATTTTCTACCTTCCGTTTTAGTTGAAATTTTTTTAAGGTTACTTAACATAAGGTTTTTTAACTATGTTACCATAAAAAAATTTATCAATACAAAAATATTGCAAGAAATGATTTTATTTCGCAATAATTTTAAGGTCTAGTATTATTTATTTATTTTATTTGATATTTACTGTATGTATTACTAAGCCCCCGTATTCGAGAGGACCGTTGAGCAGTGACAGAAGGTAGCCAGGAAAGGCGCAAGCGTCCATAAATTAGCGCCATGATTAGTATGAACGAATGTATAACCGTCCGTATTGTAAGATAGCGAAAACGCATTTGGTTTGTTTTTGAAAATTTTGATTCTTCATTTACGCATTTTTTCGCGTTTTGATGGCGGGAAAATATTTTTTACGCTTTTTTTTTATATATATAATTTTTTTACTTTTACCGGAAGCAGATCTTTGCGATTTGGAAAAATCGCAAAAGACGAACGAAATGCGTTTTCACTATCTTACATGGTATGAACGAAACTTGCTTTCTAACAATGATTTTGCAAATATCCTAACGTTCCTGTATATTACGTATAGTAAACGACAAAAATAAAGAACAATGCTATATGTCTAATGACCTGCGCATTTAGCTGCAAGTAAGACAAAAACAAGATTTACACGGAGACAGTTATTGAGTATTTTTATTATATTCTACATAACAGTCAGATGAGATTGAATTAAAATGAAACCTTGGATATTATTTACAAATCATGAAACAGCTTGCAGAGGAAAGCAAACCTCTATCGTGCAACTCTCCGTCACATTTATACAAATGCAACAGAGAGCAAGCGGTTATTGTATTCGTGCTCCGACACAAAAGTTGTGACATGATATTTCCTCTCTGTAATAAATGTTCTCTCTACGTTTCTAATATCAGATATATATTATATAATGTAAACTCATGCCAAATATGTATAACTCTTTTACAAAACATAATATCGTTTATTTATTTTTCTTACAGCATTCATTGTTGAATAATTTTAACATTTTTTATCAATATTTTGAGCTTTTTTGTTGGTAAAGTATTGGTTAATATCGTTATACAATACATATTCCGGCATATTCTTAGAACTTAGAAGTTCATAAAAACATGTGTTATTTCTGTCCGATTTTTGGTGTAAATCCAAAGTTCTTTCTCTTTCTCCCCCCCTCCCCCCCCCCCCCAAATAATCTCTCAAATTTGTGAAATGGTAAAGGAGATGCAAGTGTCACAAAAATCAAGTACTGTATTATGACTGAAAACTGAGAACTTCAACAATAAAACTTTTCTACTAAAATGTTAGTTGCTGTAAATCTAACTGAGAAAGAAATTAAGAAAGTCATGACAATCAAATCCACAAATTTGAAAGTTTACTTCTACAAAAGTGTAAGAGTCTGAATATTCTTACATAATCTATTATTTTGCGTTTCAGTGAAATTATTTCAATATACTTATAGTATGTAGTTTTCTTAGATTGCTAAAAAGAAACATATTTAATAAAAACACATTTGAATAAAAGCACCTAAAATCAAATTAAGTTATTACAACGGATTAAAAGTTTAAGTTGTATTAGCAGAAAGAAATGGAAATCAAAAGTGCTTTTCCTGAATTATTTAAGTTAAATTTTAAGTTATATTGATTAATATTTTTGAATTATTGGAATAAAAATCTTTACATATTTAATTTTAATGTACACATTTTCAAAACTAAACTACGTGAACTTATACATGAAATTGTAACAATTTATAACATACGTAGTTCATAATGATTATATATATTGAACATCAATATTTAATTTGGTGTTCATACAGTTTTTTTTAAGTAATAAACTAGTACTTCACTTTAGTAATTAATCAATTAATTCAATTAAAAGTTAAAATATATAGTAAGCTATTAACTACACAGATTAAAATTAAATCCTACAAATTTTGAGGTGATCCAGAGCGAGCGCAGTGATTTATTCCGGTATTAACCGGTTAATTACCCAGATAAGAGACACAGCTGGTATAGAAACTAAATATTATTGGCAAATACATACGACTACGTTTTATTGTTGCCTATGTTAACTGCATGCCCTATTTAACTGCCCTATTGTAACATTTCGAGAATAAATTTTATTGTTTAATGCTTTTTTATATATATTTCCGAAACATCAAACATGTTTATTTATCTTTTTAAATTTTACCTTCACGATTATATATATATATATATATATATATATATATATATATATATATATATATATATATATATATATATATTATATATATATATATATATATATATATATATATATATATATATATATATAAAAGCAGTTTGTAATGAGTATATAAAAGTTTACATTTAAAGTTTTTATTACGTTTATATTTGCATGGAAATAATTACGGGAACGTGTAAATTGTAAATTTTCAACGTAAATAAATAACAAAAGTAAAATGCAAAATTTACGAGTGTTTGTAATTAAATCCTACAGTGATATATTAAAAAAAAAAATCCATAGACTTGGCTTTTTTTTTTTTTTTTTTTTTTTTATAATATACTTAAATTTGTGACATAAACATAATTTTAAGTTTGGTTTATGATACTTATGGTTTTATATAATCAAATTTAAGTATACATTTTTAAATTTACACAAATAAATATAACTATAAAATAAAACTAGACACATTTAGCCCAATAAAAATTGTTTTTGATTAAACAATTTAGTTCGAAAATCAATTTAATCACCTCTAAAAGAAGGAACTATTATTAGAACAGATTTTTTATGAGAGTGTTCATACTAAGATTTTACATATATTATACATTATTTTTTAACTATTTTATGGTCAAATTTAAATTAAACACGAATTTTAGTACTTAAGATAGAACATATCAAATTTATGCAAAGACCTAAAAATCACGTAAATGTGATAACAAAACAAAAAATGTTATCAGCGAACTCACCTGTGACTCACGTGCCGTAGCGATGTTTTGCGTGAAGATCGCGCTTGAGTTGAGAGAGAAAGTGAGAGAGAGTTTTGAAGTGATGACACCGACCGTCAGGCGAACACTGAACTCTGGTTGTCGTTCTCCCCTAGTGAAGGGAGGTTGCAGTTACACCACCAGGGCGCAGCACAAGTACTGCTACTTCAGCCCTTGAGTATCAAGCACAAGGGATGAGAAGAGAAAAGCTTGATTGATTGGCTAGATTGTCACACAAATATATAAATCATATTTTACAAAGCATCTATTTGTTCTCCATTCTATTTTATTATTATTATTATTACTTTATTTAAATAGGATTACAAATAATCCCTTATTTCAATATCAAATTTTTTATTATTATTTTTTAATGTAAAAGTTATTGTTAATAAATTTATTACTTTTTTTTTAAATTAAAAAGCTTTTGGTTAATATTGTACTAATGATGTTTCAATTTAGTTTAAAAGTTTGTAAGTATAATCTAAATTGCACAAAAAAAAGTATGCAAGACTACTGATCTCTCTCTCTCTCTCTCTCTTTTTCGATTTTTAATTTTTTGATAATTTTAGTACAAATTTGAGAAGCAATAATTTTAATATTAATAATGCTATAAAACTTGAAAATTGTTTGAGTTCATTCTCTATAGATAAAGTTAGATGAAAATATACGTCGGTAGGAGCAGAGCTAATTATTTTTAATTGCGTTACTGATCAAGTTGCATAATTATAGAGTAGGTACTTAACTGGGAAGAGAAGCGTTCTTAAATAGAATTAGTTTATAAAATAAAAATTTGATAAATAATTGTATATTGAGCTTGTTGTTTGCTTGTAGTTTTCTATCATAAGCAAGTTGTTTATTTTCTTGTTAATAAACAACAATTATTGAACTATTCATTGCGTGTATATTAGAATAATTAAACACACATTTTTCAAGTGATGCTATATTTTATTTATTGTCAAATCTAATATCACAAACACAGTATCATGAGTGAGTACATTCATAAAATATGAATTTCAGTTTTTTTTAATCCTGCTCTTATTACGTAAAAAAGCACAAAAAAATAAAATGATAAATCAATAGTGTAGTATTTGAGCTAAATACAAGACAACAATTTATTTGTCTGCTTATTTGAAATCAGATCTATAATGCTTTAATGAAATTGTCATTTGAGTCGCGGAATTTGATATCCCAAAAAATACGACTTTTTGCTTACGTCTCAAATGTCTCGCTTTCTCTCCTTTTTTTTCTCTCTCTCCCTCTCCCATTACTTTCGAATCTATTTTCATCCATACAATCAGGAAAATCACACCTAACAGTCTCATATTTACTTACATGTTATTAGATCTAAAACGGGATTCTAAATTTAATTCAATTGTAACAAAAATGAAAGAGAGATTCAGCAATGCATGTTTTCAAAGCTATAGGTTAAATAGTGCCTTTATTTTTTTCTAACTAAAAACAAAATGAGTGCAATTTACGTAACCGATTTAGCAAAACTAGTCCATACCCAGCCTTAAAACCAAAATCAATATTATATATTAAAGAAAAAACAATAAAAAAAAACAACGAAACCATAGAAGTAATTTATTTTTAGTTTTTGCAAGTCCTATTGGATCCTCATAAGAATACTCTTGAATAGTTACAGAGACAGGCAAAAAAAAAAAAAAAAAAAAAAAAAAGTAGTTTGTTCGTAAACTATAGTATAGATTATCACTAGAAAACTAGACCCCGAGCTAATCATAACATGTATGTATGTGTGTAGTATGGTGAAGAGCTGAAGAATGGGAAGTTATCGACTGGATATTGTTTTGGTGCTCTATATACAATCCCTTGTATAGATTGTATTGACAAAACAGAGAAAGCTAGATTTACTTTACGAACGTACTTACATATTTGCAAAATCTAAATGTATGTATAATATATATATAATTATATATATATATATATATATATATATATATATATATATCTTGTCTGACCAGACTTATCACTGATAAAGTAGTGTTTTTGTCTCAGCTAACCCAAGGTTTTGTAAACAGAGCCAAAGTTGATTAAAGACACCGGAGCTGTGATTATGTTAACGATGTTTGCTTAAGTCTCTCTATCGTATTTTGTAAGCAACAATCTCCAGTGTCAACTTCTCATATTCAACAAGAGCTCGATCAACTATAATATCATATACAAGGATTTCTGATAATATAGCTTGTATTAGTATGGTCTACTATTACTGAGCTTGGGCTTGCACAACTCTTTGTCTTTGCGGTTATAAATTTATTACAAAATATCAAGTATCTTATAATCTTGTGACTCTGGGAACATAAATAAGATGATAATGAAATTAAGGTAAGATTAATATTCCGTAACGTAATTACTAAACATGATGTTGATGGACTCCGTTTTATTTATTTTTATTTTATTAGACATTGGTATAGCTTACATACAGTAACCTCACATCAATATAATAAGTTACACTACATGCGTCATGTATCTATTAAAGTATTAATTTCAATTTGAGTCGCAACATTGATCTCCAAAATGAGGCAAAAGTATGCATTTATTGTAATTAATTCTCCTGAAAATAAGGAACAAAAATATTGGTGTTTCATTTCTGCCTGCAAAACAAAATTTATGTAAAACATTAAGTCGAGTTTATCATGCACCTAAATGGTCCGCGTGCTGGCAGTAGAAAGTGATATAAATGTGGAGGAGGGAGAGAGAGAGACTCATTACTGAAGATAAATGAGACAAAATTTATTTCGCTAACTTACATCGACTTTTTGCTAGCGACAAGACTAAATTTAAATATATTAAATACTTTACTTGTCTTTTCAAAAGAATATTTTTCTTTTCGTATCTTCAATAAGGGGGAAAACCTTAGCAGTGATAAAAATGTAACATTCAGAGACAACACCTACAAAATTTATTGATTTTTAATCACCGAGAAAAATATTTATGTGTTCCTCATTGCAACATTGATTTTTAATGCTACAAGGAACATAAAATAAAAATAACAGTTAAACAATAACTAGCATGAAAATTTAATGAAAAAGAAATTGAAATGGTCTCACATTTCATACCAAAGGACAACACATAGAATATTTATATATACAATCACCTTATCAAGGGAGTGGTACATATATTGACGAGTATATCACAAATATTTCATTATTTTTACTGAAGTTTTAAATTTTTTTTATAGATTAAAAAATAACGAATGTACACATAATGATGATTTTAGATGCACTTTTTGATAACGTCAGAGATCAAACTTCGAAATGTTTGAAAATTATATAAAAATACTAGCAAACGATCAGTAAAATTCTAGAAAAAAAATACCACGGCTAAATTTTTTATGTAAAATAAATATGCAGTCAGAATTGTGAAATAATCCTTACTTAACTTGTCCATTTTTAAGGCAAAAAAGTACTGATTTGTAATATAAAAACTAAAAAATATTATAAAGAATAAAATTTTGCCTTCAAGTACGTATATTTAAAATTATTATTAATTAATTAACTTTTGCGAGATATCATGATGTATTTACAAAAGTTTGTTAACATTATTATGGAAGTCAAGTCGAGGGTTTTCAACAATTGTCATTCTCTCCGTGTAGTAAGCGAACGAGCGAGTGAGGTCTCATTATCTCAAGATGTTCTTCCTGCTTTGAAGCAGAGCTCTCTTTGAGGCTCGCAGTCGACTGAAGATTCTCAAAGAAATTCACTGGGGAGGACGCTCACTCACTAGGTTTCCGCTCGGAAACGTGACGCACCACGACAATAAGACTCAACTTTTGCTTTGTGCTCTGCACTTTCATCACAACAGAACAATTGCAAATCTGGTGTAACAAAAATTGTTCAACAATTTCAATATATGAACATCCGAACCTCTTAACTGGCGAGCAGAGACTTTTGCAAAAACACTGGGAGATAACTTAGAGGATTTGAATAGTTGAGTATAAGTCTCTCAAAATTTGCACTTACCCATTCAGATTTTTAATAAAGTTAAAATATATTTTTATTGTTAGTAATAGATATTAACGGCGTAGCGCTCTAGCCAATCACAGGCAATAAGGAATTAGGTGCGCTCCCAATAATTTACAAACCTTTAGCACTTTAGCCGTTTGATATACAATTTTTTTGTTTTTTAGAAAATCACTGCCCAAAAACCAGAAAATTTGAAAGCGGGACATTTTATAATTATGGTTTACGTTGGTATCGTCTATTACTATCTTCTGTATTCAAAACAACATATCTCTTCACTAATAAATCATAAGATGGGACCACACATGTTGTATCCCTTAACCCTTCTGTAGCCCCACGACTTGAGGGGAAAACTTACAAAGCAGAGGCAGCATTACAATTCACTTTCCATTGTATTCTAGCAAAGATGACGTCACGTATACCAGAAGTTGCCACGTTTCAATTTTTAACCCCAATTTGTGAGGGTTAAAAAACATAACATGTGTATGTGTTATTGTTCCATATCATGATTTGTCAGTTTGATTTGAGGACAGCAGCTCTGTGCAATCATACAAGATTAGAATAAATTTTGTAATATAATTAATAATTAAGTTTTAAAGTTTTTTTTAAAGTCAGGAACCTCTGGGAGTCTCTCTCTCTCTCTCTCTCTCTCTCTCTCTCTCTCTCTCTCTCTCTCTCCTGAAGTCTATGCTTCAAAATTGTTAAACTCATGTTCTATTATTTTATCAGCATAATTAATAATACTTTAACATGTTCTGTCTTTCTCAGATGTCTATACTGTACAACTAAATAAAGATTCAACGTGGAAAATTTTTAAAATTTTATAATCATTCAATCCTCAAGTAACTTGAAGTAATGATGAAAACGTCTTTTTAACGTTTTTATTACAATTATATATGCAAAGTTGATCAGTTTATATCTGAGCGTTATTATTTATTCAATTTAAAAACTCACTAATAATAAAGCAACAATAATTTAATGAAACATTTTATTAAAACGAAATACAATATTAAAATGAATTTTTTATTAAACAATTAAAAATTCTAAATTGAACTAAAAATAGATCCCCGCATAAAAAGTTTATAAATTCTTATCATAATTATGTTAAGTATGTTCATAAAATAAAAATTTAAAATCATACCACATATAAAAAAAACTATAATGTATAACAAGTTCAAAAAAATTTACATAATAGTAATGAAAATTAGTCATATATGAATTACTTTAAAAAAAATTCAAGATGGTAATAATTTACTTAAGTCATATTCACTTGCAATAAATTAAAAGTTAAATTTACATCAATTTGCCTGCAAGTTAATTATTCTCGTCGCTCGCAGTAAATTTTATACAGCTCGCTATCTCATCGCACTGCGCGTTATATTTGGCTCGCGTGTGTGGCGCACGAGCCGCAATAAATATTTCCCACACATGCGTGTGGTATTATAATTAAACATTGTATATTTATTTTTCAACAAATTTTCATTATCTTCAAATTTAATATTCAATGTTTTCATTTGCAACATTTTTTTGTATACATTTATTTTTTTATTATTTCTGTTATGTGCTGATATTTTAATAACTATATGACTTTTTATATACTCACTCTAACCTTTATTTGAGCTTTGCATGTTAAATTATAATCCACCTATATTAGTCTCAAACTTTTTGCTACAATATTCATTATAAGAACATTTTAAAGTACGTATGTTGATAAATCAAAAAAGGCTACATGAAATTTTACAATATTTAGTTGACATAATGGCAGCATCTTCAAAGCTTAAATCATCGGGTAAATCAAAGTTGTTCAATGAATATTTTTCTCTAAGTTTTTTTTTTTTTTTTTTTTTTTTTTTCCAGCAACAGTTGTCACTGTTCACAACATTATAAGCTCATCGTAATAAATCTAAGACAAGTCACATACTTACAATCAATAATATAATATAATACTTGTATACACAAAACGTACACAAATTCATGGATATGCAAATATTTTGCAAGCGTTAATATTCTTCAAATTTTTTTTTTTATATATTTTTTTTTATTATTACTTATTACTATTATTATTTATCTTTTTTTTTTTCAAAATTATAGATATTATTTCTGACTATTTTAAAATTATCCTGTGAAAAAAATATTACTTTTAATTGACTAATTTGTTAATTAAATTTGTAAAAATCAATTATTGGCATGATTATGTAAAAGTTCCGAAGAAAGTCACTAAATCTATGTTTGGTACTTTTTTTATTTATTTATATATTTTTTTAAATGTTGAAACTTGAGTGTTAGAATATTAAATTAATAAAGATTTCTTTGCCGTATTTGTGGTAATTCATCACCACGTTGTAGCATAGTTTTGTCATTGTAAATTCAACTATTTAGTACACTAAAATGTACTTGAAATTAAATTGAATTAAAAGCTCACTTTTACTATATTGCAAAAATTTGATATTACCAATTGCACATTTATGTATTATTTTTTTTATCACTGTAAAATGACAAAGAAAACTTTTATATTTTTATCAGTAATTCTCAAATTTTTAGCAGTTTTTAGAAATTTCTGTAGAAGTATTTTTAATTATTTTTTAAAGGATCTCAAAGTGTTACCAGTAAAGATCAATACCAAAAAACTTTGTTCACTATTTACTGTTGTGCTATTTTTTGTTTCCACAGCAGCTTTAAGACAACAATTATTGAAGAGAAAATAAGACAACAAGTGAACAATGGTCTTCAAAATTGACAGTATGGTTTTAGTTACCTTAAAGGAATAGAACACGTTGAACAAAAAACATGTCTAGTATTCTAACATACGTAAATATTAACGTTAATTTGACCGGAGGAGTCATTGATTTCAAATTTATCTTCTATTTACAAAATGTCAGATGCGCAGGCTTATGACGTCACAGCTTACTAGTCGACGCGCGTGGAAACAGGCAAGCTGTGACGTCATAAACCTGCAGCTGACATTTTGTGAATGTAAAATAAATTAGAAATCAATGACTCCGGCCAAATCAAAGTTGATATTTAGGTATGTTAGGATACTAGATATGTTTTTTTGTTCAAGGTGTTCTATTCTTTTAACTGATGGCACTCTGAGCGACTTCAAAAACTAAAATTCAAATTACTTCTTTCTAATGCTTAGAAATAAAAAAAAAATGCATAAATACTTTTACTCAAAATGTTACGTAATTTTAGGCCTTACACTAAAAATTCTGGCAGACATCCTCCCAATAGTTTTTTTTTTAATTGAAACTTTTTTTAATATACTTTATGTACCTATAGTTTGATTTGCACTATATTTTAGAAAACAGTATCAATTTATTTATTGATCAGCTATTTTTTGCTTACTATCTTTGTAATTACATTTTGTACTGGAATTTAGTAAATTGACGTTGCAAGTTGTAAATTAATATTTCTCCTCTTAATGATTAAATTTCAAATTAATAGCTAAATTGTAATAAATCATAACAAATCAATTATTACATTATAAGTTGAGCCATATCACATTTCTGACATTTCCCAGTAAAAAAAAGTCTAGTCTCACAAAATGTGATAAGTCAATATTTAAAACAAAAGTTGTCTGATGTTTTTAATAACTTTACAAAATTTAGGAAAGTAGCGTTTAATTATAAAGATCAAAGTTCTTACTGAAAGCAAAGTGTATAGTTTGACTTTTCAAAATAAAGCAACTTTTACCAATAATTATATTATAAACATTGAATGTGTACACTGAAAAAAATATGTTGTAGGTGTATTATATTGAGATATTTTCTAATTTTTATTATACTTAAATGAATAATAGAAAGTTTTTTTAGACCTGCAATGAAAGTATTGGACTTGCATACTTTACTTGTAGTCTCCCCACAGTAGATGATACAGTAGTCCATCTCCTATACTGGGAATGTCAGATCAAAAAACGCGCCATAATTCCGACTGGGTGAAGCGGGCTGAACTAAAAGTAACTGAAGTAACGTTACGCGTGTAGTTCAGCCCGCTTCACCCAGTCGGAATTATGGCGCGCATTGATCTGACATTCTCAGTATAGGAGATGGACTACTGTATCATCTACTGTGTAATCTCCCCAAACCCCAAAAATGAAGTCCTCAGATCCGCACTTTCTATTCTATAACTGTTCAGCATAGTATTACAAACCAGCACACCACATAATAGCATTTAGGAAGGTTATGGACTGGCGTTGAATTATGCAATTACAAAAACAAATTTTTACATTAAAAAAATAATATTCATGTGCAGCAAAAACTATCAATTACATTTTCTAAAATCATTTAAACGTATTTTATTAGAAAAATATTTTTATTGATTTTGTACAAAAATGTTTATAAACTGACGTAAGATTAACGCTAAAATTTGTATATTTAATATTTAAATGTCAGTTTTAAAAAATGTAAAGTTAATTCTATCATACCACTTTTACATTTAAATAAATAAGTTATTTTTTAGTAATTATTTTCACTTTTTCCGTGTACTGTACACTGTACATGAATGCTGGTAGGCATAGTAATTGCTTTAGTGTAATTTTATCACTGACTAGGACATAGCCTCTATATCTACATCACATTGCAGTAGGTATATAAAAATATATATATATATTATACACACACACACTCGGTACGTACGTACCATCAAAGTTAACTTGACAAAGCCAAACTACCCTCATATCAAGCAGACTCAGAATATAAAAAAAATAAACACTGTTAATAGTTAAATTAAAATGTGTAAAAGTTGAAATTATTTTACGCTTGTTTTAAAAAGTGAAAAATTTAATTACACTTTTTTATTAATATTGTATGTCATTTGAACTCTAAATGTAATATTGTATAAAATTTTACCATATTATATTCGTTTTATATATAATAATTCATGCATGAAATTTTGCAACATTTCAGTTGTTCTCATCTCTCTCTCTCTCTCTCTCTCTCTCTCTCTCTCTCTCTCTCTCTCACACACACACACATAGGTAACATTATTTACCAATATTATTTAATATATATGATTATATGATTGAGTCCATTAAGTTCCTAAATTGTTTCAATATTCAATTTATTATTGTCTTCTGAGTAAAACATTTTGAAAAACTTCTTCAAATTTATTTCAAATGGTGGTCCAAAATCTGAAACAAATGAAAATTAAAAATTAATTAAAATTACAATATAAAATTGTTAAAACTAGTAATTTTACTAAGATTCTTAAGTTTGTTTGAGCGTGAGAGAAAAGTAATGAATCGTGGTTTCTAATTGAAAGTAATACAAGAAAATCCACTCTATAAACTGAGAAAAAATCTTTGTGTTGAAAGTCTCATTACATTGCGAGGACTTATATGAGATTACAAGAGTTTTTTAATTAAAGCCGCTCTCTCTCTCTCTCTCTCTCTCTCTCTCTCTTCGCTGAGAACTTAGGCTTTACGAAAGCTAAGGAGTTGGTGGGTGGAGTGGGGCGGAGGTTGATTTGATGACCGCTACAAATAAAGTCTTCAACTTTGCGCCCCACTGAACTTGCAACATTTTATACACGGAGAAAAAAATCAATATATAAAAAAATTATTTTTATCTGGGTAACTTTGTTAATCCTAAATGAAAATATTTTTTACTAGAAGTATTGAACTGGGGATTTAGGATTAAAACGTGAGTATTTAAAATTGTATTGCTCGATTACAATTGATGATGTTTATAGTTTTGTAGCTATTTTATTTCTTTATGACGGTAAAAAAACAAACAGAGAAAGTCCACAGGGGTGTCACAAGATGCATCTATATTTATTTGAACTTGAGTGCTGAGCTTAAAATGTGATTAATATTTTACTACAACTAAAAATGACCATCAATCTGTTGTTTAGAATAATATAATAATAAAATAAGAGAGCTGCATCCGGTGTGACACTGTTTGATATGCCTCATGAAGATGAAAACTGTATATAATTTATTTACATTCAATATTAAGACTACAAAATACACATTGAGTTTAAAGTTGTATGAAAAGGGTTGTCAAGCCCTAATACTGCCCAATTGTCTTCCATCATTATTGTGTAAATTATGTATACAATACAATTATAGCCATTAAAAGATTTTAAAATTTGTGGTATTTATATTTTGGAATACAAAACTTGATTCATTGTTATCATATTGACCTGCAAAGTAATCCAAATTTATTCTCTATTTATTTATTTAAAAAAAAACTCTTTAAGAAGTCACAATGTTATATTTGTTTTGTACAGTTGTACAAAGCATCTCTGACATATGAGTCTGGAACTGATTGCGGCATTTTTTTTTCTCAAAAGGTCAACGGAAAATAAAATACCATTTGATAAAAACAAATATAAATTTGTTGGTTAAAGTCATCATAGCACAGAAAATTTGCATGGTAAAAAAAAATGTTTCAAGTGCAATGTTCTATAGTATCTCGAAGTACCTGAGTTGTAGTTTTGTGTGTGTAGCAGGGAAGTAAACGATGTAGAGAGGGATAGAGAGAGAGAGAGAGAGAGAGAGAGAGAGAGAGAGAGAGAGAGAGAGAGATAGAGAGAGAGAGAGAGCACCGTAGAATACAAAAACTCGGCTTTGAAAGGTTGTTGTGGAGAGAACATCATACAAACAACTTGAGATAAGTTTTTATTTGCTCACGTTTCTCTCTCTCTCTCTCTCTCTCTCTCTCTCTCTCTCTCTCTCTCTACTGGTAAGCTCTCCTACTTCACTCTAGCAGCCAAACTGGCTGCCACTCATTAAATCTAGCTTAAAACTTAACCAATATTTTCTCAAATATCATCCTCTCTCTGTATATTAACACAATAAGGAACAATGAAAGCTTCTCTATATACAGTATTATATACTTTTTTTTGTGATCTAACTCAAAGATACAAGTATTAAAAAAGAAAGAAGAGAACACAGTATATTAAGTCACAGAATAACCTGCACATTATCTGAAAATAACGAGAGAAAAAAAGAAACTACAAATTAAGTTGTACAACAAAGTTATGCGCTTTTACAGCAAAATTTGTTGTTGTTGGCGGTCTTTAAATATAAGTGTTCACAGTTAACTCGTCAGTGTTCGTATTTTCTGTAATGTATATATAACAGATGAAAAATAAAAGTTTTTATTTCTATAACCCAGACCAGCAGTTTGACTTAGCATTACGATAGTTTTTTCTTACCCCAATAATGTACTATTATAGATTAAATATGTTATTACGTTCCATGATTATAGAGTGTAGAACAAATTATAATTGCAGAAACAACAACAAATACAATAATGAGCATTCTTTTTTGTAGATATCTTACATTATAAGTATCAAAATGTAAATGTTAATCTGAAACTTTTTTTTAAGTAAAAATAATTTATGTTAATTATTTTGATGCTCCCAAAATAAAAACTCATTATCATTAACTCTGTATTATTTTATTTAGAGTAAATTTACTTAAGTTTAAAAATAAATATCATAAAATAAAAATATAATTTTAATGTTGAATTCTCCATAGCCGTAGTCAGCTACAGGGGGGAACAATTTTTGTTTGGTTCTTTAAATATTTGCATTTTATTCTCATATTTCCATTAAGAAAATTGAGGGAAAAAATATTAACGAGTCTTTACAAAAAAAAAAAAAAAAGATGATGATAAAACAAAACTTGTTTTCCTTGATATTTTATAAGACCTTGAATCATGTGACAAAAACACAGACAAATTTTTTCAGAAGAAGAAAAAAAGATTGACAAGACAAAAGCTTTTAGAGTTTGTACAGCCTCGTGATCTTGAGGTTTTTCCTTGTTTGTCAGTTTGAAGAGAAACGTCTTGTCTCGTGGTCGCCATAGCAATAACTTTTTCTTACGTTTCACGTGATTAATTACTCACAAATTTGCTCTTCTTCTTAACTTAAACTTGTGGCACAAAAACTGTTATTTTTCGTGAGACCATAGCAATAAATTGTGTACTGTGCATACATTTTCCTTTTTATTATTATTTTTTTTTTTAGTTGTGAACTTTTATTTTGTTTACATTATATGTATTATTATATGAATCCTTCATTGTGTATTGATTTAATAATAATCTTCGTTTGAAAACATAGATTGACTGAATAACCTATAAATTTTTCGATATTGTGAAGCTTCAAATTTTAAGAAAATGGTGAATGGATAAAATCATTCCAAATTTATTTTTTTAGTATTTTATTGAAAATTACTTGAAGGTAAAACTAAAGGAAAGTGAGAAAACTAGGTGATACTACCCCCTAACCCTTAAAAACGTTAAAAATACATTATAATTAGTATAATTATATACAGGTATAATCAATCGCCCCCTGATTAACATTATGGGAATCTATTTTTAATAATAGGTAATTATTATTAAATCGTCACCTTTATTGACATTCAATTTGGCTCCACCTGTGCAAGTACCTTGATAAAAGCATTCAGCAAAATCTTCATTATACAACAATTTCTTTATTTACAAACGAGAAAACCAAATTTTTAATTCATTTCTAAATTGAACCTATTGTACAAATTACATAATAAAGGTCAATCATATAATATAGTTTACAAAATATTTATGTAATATTATTAAAATAGAATAATAGAGCTTCAGATTAATCAGTGCCTGTATGTTTGAATGTGGCTCACGTATTGTTGTGTTATACTCGACGATATTTCAGACGAGATAAATGTATGAGTGTTTTGGTTTATGTACGTAAGACATGTTTTAGCTTGCATTCGTGTGTATCGTTTGACTTGACTTTTGAGAGAAGAAGAAGGAGGAGGAGGCTGCAATGAGATATTGCTGAGATACTGCTGGACACGCTAGGAATTTCATTACCTCTCTCTCTCTCTCTCTCTCTCTCTCTCTCTCTCTCTCTCTCTCTCTCTCTCTCTCTCTACACACACATATACACACAGCAAGAGCCACTACTTGCTTTGCTATTATTTGTCAGGAAAAAAAAACTAGACTAGCAAAAAATCCAACAAGAAAGCAAATAGAAACAAAAAGTCATCCTTACTTACTCAGATAAAAAAAAGGTTTTGTTTGACACACAAAGTACCACAACAATATTACACGGAGAAAAAAATAATACATCATAATTTTTTACTTGAACCTATAGAAGTCAAAAGTTATAATTTTTTAATAAATAATGTGCAAACTTTTGAGAATGGGTTAAACAGAAATTGTTACTTTAAACATTATAATTATTGTTTTGCAAAAGTAGCAACATAAAACAGTTCAAAGAAAACAATATTTCAACAATCTCAGTATAAAATCTTAACATCAAAAATCGTTTATATAATTATTGAAAAATACATTGAGATGGTAGGAAATTAAAGTTATTTCAAAGTATTAATTTTCTCTGTGTATCGCAACAGATTGATTGATGCTCTTTTCTCTTTTTCAACAACGGAAACAAGTTGAAACATTGCCTTGATTTTAGAGAAACTGTCCTACAAGCAGAAACAAACTTTGTCAATCTTAACTGAAATTTTAACTATTTTTCTTTTTCTCTGAGAGAGAGAGAGAGAGAGAGAGAGAGAGAGAGAGAGCTAAAATTTAATGTAAAAGACTTATAATTAAATACTATAATGTTATACTGTACCATTATATTGATGTTTGTGCATTAATTTTAATTGCTTTTTGTAATTATTTTTAGTTACGCATACTTTATAAAAAAAATCTAATGTAGAAAATACTTTTAACCAGTCTATCAGTCGATTATCTTCAGTTTGATACTAAAACTTTAACGATAACTATAATCAAAATACTATCTTGCTATAATTATAAATGTACCACAAGTCAACAATTTTTTTCAAAAAAAAATAAATAAATAAATAAATAAAAAGTTTAAATTGTTTACAATTTTTGAGACTGGATGTATCGAAAACTCCTAGGATAGTACATAATAAAGTTATAAGCTCACTCGGAAGTGACGTCACGTGATACTTATGGAGATTATTATTGCTGTTAACTATTCAAATTACGTTACAACCACAAGTGAGCCCAAAGTGAATATCTCCAACTTTCATTTGAAAGATTCCACCGTAAAAACATTTTTAAGAAAATGCGAGCAAATTTGATCGTTGTTTAGAAAAGTTAACGAACTATTCAAACATCAGAATATATTTTAGACGTAAATTTTGCTTTTATCGAATGCAAAAATTTACTAAAATTATTTGAAAATTATTTTTCAATCAATGTGTCTGTATATTTATTATTGTAAATGACTTGTAAATATTTTTGTTACTATGAACTGCCTGGGTCAATAAAGTTTTTTCTTTCTCATTCTTTTATTTACGATTGAAAAAAAGTGTATTGCCCACGATTGTGATAATATATTTTACCATTCCTATGCAGTACGTGTTTTGCTCACAAGAATATTAAGTTGCTAATTTAGCGGGAGTTTTTGAATGGTAAATTATAGTATCACAATCATGTGTACATTATCGTTAAGTTATGTTTTTTATTTCAAAAGTATAAAATTATCGTTGTAATTATTGTTGAAAGTCGAACTATTGCTATTATCATTATTTATGATTATAAAATTTGCAGTTTTAGATGAAACTGCCTAAAGGAGTTAAAAGAGTTAATTATAACAAACTTGATGCTCTTTGAAACAGATGGCAATTGCATGAAATATCTTTAAAATTTGAGATTTAATTCGACTCTTTGAAAGTCAAAAACCGTCTAATACTCGTAGTTTGTGCTAAAAAAAATATATATATATATTTGATTTACAATTTATCGATTGTTCATACTACGTACATTCAAAATTTTAACAACTTTGGCATACGAAACGAGGAAAAAAGTTAACTTTTTTTTATTATTATTATTTTTTATTTATTAATAAAACTGAAAAGTCATCTAAATGAAAAAAAAAAATAATATTGTGTGCAAAAACCTCAAACAAAATTGGTTTCTGTTACAAAAGCCTAAAAAACATTTTATTAAAAAGCAATGTGGAATATTATAAAAGTTTTTTCTTGTTTTGCTTAAACAAGTATTGGAAAGTCGTTATTTAATTTTTGTATAGAGAAATTTTCTCCGCAATATTTCAAGAGAATTTTAATACAAAATATCAATAAAGACGAGTGGCTCAAATATCGCAACAAATTTATATATCCCGGCCAAAAATAAAACAAGTTTATATATGATGTGGTATTAAATAATGTTGAATGTACGGGCAGAAAAAATAAATACAACTTTTTTTAAAATACGTTATCAGTTTAACGTATGTTTTCAATTTTAGAAATCCACATTTGCTACATTATAGTCAACTGTCAAGTACACAAGTTATTACTCTACTAAAAGAAACAAAAGTGTATATTTTCTAAAAACTTCTTGATTTATGAATTAATTTCTTAGCACGCAATGATAATTATAAATAAATAATTGATATTATTCTGATAGCTTGCAGAATGTCTAATAAATTTAAATATTTAAGTACTTTGCTTACACGATTGTTTTGACTTTGATTAATTTGTTTATTGCTTTGACGATGAAAAATACTGTGTCTCATTTAACAATAATAATATAATTAATAATAATTAGTGGGTTTTTATATACGGAAAGAATAAATTAGAATGTATGTTGCCTTTACGTCATTATAGCATAAATTATGCTAAATTAGAACAACATAAATAACTATACTGAACAACGTAATATATTTATGCTCTATAACATAGTTCAAATTCAAAATGTATTTATTAAAGCCCTTGTCAACTTACTTTTTTATTATATAGAATAATAGATTGATAATTACCATACCTTATTATCCATGAATTAGACACCAACACGTTGATTTTGTATTTATTTTCATTTTGACTGTTATATCACGTATCTGACGTCACAATTTACAGATGGGGCCGTGATAGGGGTAAAGAACTTGAGGGAGGGGATTAAATCTATCACGTGACCAGAGCGGTGACTGTGATTGGCGGTGGTACATTGTGACGTCAGATACGTGATATAACCGCAAAAAGGAAAATAAATACAAAATCAACGGTGCCTATATCATGGATAATAAGGTATGGTAATTATCAATCTAGTATTCTAAATGATAAAAAGGTAAGTTGACAAGGGCTGTAAGGCAAAGGGTAAGGCAAAATTGCTTTTTTTATCCTTATTATGTAGTACAGTATAAATCATGATGCTTTTAACAAATTGTGCTGAAAATGCTGAGCTAGCATAATTATTAAGTACTTATTTTTCCATGTACTTTAAATAAACATATAAAAAAAAAATCAACAAAAACATAAAAAATTCCTTTCCAAATGTGAGTTAATTATTTATAGCACTAATGACTTTAGTGTATTTTGTTTCGAAATCAATCATTCGTTATATAAGCCAATAATTTCCAACAATAAAGTATGAGATATAGTGTCACTATAGTGTAAATCAGGCTCGTGAGCTCCTGTGTTATTGCCCTATACTAAAAACGAACCCTTGTTGATGTACTTCCAATTTTCACCGCAACAATCAACATGTAAAATGTAAGTGGCGCTGTAGTCTGCGTGTGAATTTTAAAATTCACACGCAGACTACAGCGCCACTTTTATACGTAATTTTGTATTCTTGCATTGTTGCGGCGAAAATTTGAATTACATCATTAAGGGATCGTTTTTTCAACAATAGCTTCCTATCCTGTTTATATATCCATGGTGTAAATGTTTATTGTTGAATATTTTTATTACTGCGACATTTATTGTTGATGAATACAACGTGTTATGTATTATATAACTCACATTAAAATTTATTATTGTTGCGGATCACACAATATTCCTGGCTACTGATGTGCGAGTCGTTACTTTATTTTTATGGATCTTAAAATTATATTTTCAATACTGAATAATTAAAATGTCTTCCTGAAAATTTATTTGTTTGTTAATATATTTTTGTCGTCAATATAAATATTTTAAATTTTTATTGCAAATAATAATAAATTAAAATAATAAATGGTTTGAACCAAGGAAATATACTATAATAACATTATACGTTTGGTTGCACAAAGTTTTATTTCAAACTTTATAACTTTGACATTTTACAAGTAAACTTGCAAGATAAAAAAATTAAGTTCAATAGTTGTGAATTAATAATTATTAAATTTATTTTGTGTAATATCTTATTATATTGACAAGTTTTTGAACTACTATAGAAAGAATAATTAACTTGAATAATTTTTATTATATTTTTAATAACGAGAACAGTAATTGCTCTTTTCCTGGCAGAAAAAATATGTAGCACTAAATATAGATCAATGCACTAAATAGTTTTATAACTTATAAAGCTTGGAAACATGAGAAAGGATTAGTTTATCAAGTTGTGCAATGAATAAATGAGCAAAAGAAGAAAAGAAAAGAAAAAAAAAATGAAAGTAAGTTGAAAATCATTTGACATAAAATATTAATATTTAAAAATTTTATGTATATATATTTAAAATAAATCTCTATAACGACCCTCCTGATGGATGATTTGGTCTCACTTACACAAGAAGCATTTTTTTTTACTACTTCTCATTTTCTGATAAGTGCGTATGCAATTTGCACGACATTAACTTCATTATTATACTAATGAGCTCTCAAATCTTTGTGTTTATCCGATCACTATGAGCCGAGAAAATGATTAACATCCGGTGGTTGTGAGACGAAAAGATGTCAGTAGAATTATAAGTGATTTGTATTTTTTAAATATTAGAATTTTTGTTTTTATAAACAAATAGCTCGTTCTATAAACTACACACAAATATTGAGCCAGCTTCGAAATTGTTCCTTTGTTAAAAACAGCTGGTTATGACGACGTTACCTATTTACTACGTTTAAACATATGGTCGATCATTGTTATTTCTTCTTTTAGAACTTTGAACTTGATAAGAATGAAAGAAACTTCCCAAAAAAAGTTCCGGTCTCAATATGCGACTCACTTTTATCGGCTCAAAAAGAAAAAAAAAAAAAGAAAGAAACGATCAACCAAAAAAAAAAAAAAAAAAAAAAAAAAGATTAACCAATGAGCGTGTCTTATTTTGTTGGTCAGCCAATCACTGTTATTGAGATTCACTTTACTTTACAGAACGAACTATAATGCACTGAAGTAATTTTAACAGGCAATGACGTCAAAACAGAAATAAGCAATCCTGCTCGTAAAATAGAGAGTTTAAACGATACGTCATACAAGTTGATAATAATAACTACTATGAACAATAATATAAACGTATTTACGTAAGTAAATGTATGATATTATGTGATATTATATTTTCATTTAGTTTTTTTTTTTTTTACCTCTGCAATGTTTTTCTTTATATTATTCTTGCCTCTTAATATATTACGATTTACGAGTATAAAAATACCAGAGCATTGTATTTTATTTTCTAAGTTACATTGACTCTGTAATGTTTTCCTGTTCTATTTTCTTATACCATTATCTTCATCTGAACATACACTATATTGTAAATATACTGTATAAAGTTATTATACTTTCAAACTTTAATGCAGTCTATAGTATGACAAACACTTTATTTGTGTATGTACTTGCGATTGTGACACATTTCTAAATAAACTTTCACAGTATCTTGCTTGCACACTTTCTTTATGTAACTTATAGCTGTTTTGTTGCATATACATATATTATTATTATTATGAATATTGTAAGTGTGAGATTAAGATGCTGATGGGAAGTAACTAACAAGTAAGTAAGTGTGCAATATTTACAAGAGATTTATGTCATAATACACTCTCTCTCTCTCTCTCTCTCGTTCTTGCTTTTTATGTCTCTGCATTATTTCCTCTCTGTTTATCAGTCTCTTTCGTCTTCTCATCTCTCTGTTTTCTGTCTTCTCAAATTTTCTAAAACAGTCATTCTACTCTCTCTTCTCTCTTTTTCTGAATCCGTCACGCTACTCTCTCTCTCTCTCTCTCTCTCTCTCCCTCTCTCTTCTCTCTATCTGTCACTATTTTTCTGTCTCCGAATCTTTTTATAATTATCTCTGTTTCTGTCTGTCTCTCTCAGTCTCTCTCTCTCTCTCTCTTCTGTCTGTTACTATACCTTTCTGTGTCTACTTTCTCTCTGTCTCTCCCTCTTTCTCTCTTCACACTTTACGATCGAACAACATAAACCAAGGGATAAATTGTCAACTAAAAATGACCCTTTCTCGCTCTAAAACTACTCTCATTGTTTACATTTTCAAAATAGCTTTTTAAAATAAATTTAAATATTGACAAAAAGATTATTGAGAACAAAATTATTAATAATTATTAATTTATTTTAATCATGTATAATTAGTATACACTGGAGGGTTATTATTATGATGAGTCACATCCTACAATATAGAATCGTTATCTGAACTTAAGAAATGGGGTCAGTGACTAACATTTCAGCAACAATAACGCCTTTATCAATGGATTTAAAGTTGAGATAGTTTATATGTATTTCATCATTTCGTTTAGGTGTAAAAATAAAAGGTGCGAAGGTAATTAATCTTAATTTTAGTACTGCAGGAAATGGCTCTATGCATTTTCAGGCTAATATGATAAAACAAAAACTTAAATAAGTACATCATTCCCAGAAACAAACGATTGTAAAAATTAGACAATATTATACTCAAAGAGTCTCTATAGTTAAAAAAAAGATTAAAAAAATATGGTTCTTTATAATGAGTTGATCTGCACACAATCTTATTAATGTTACTTGAATATTATATAAAAGTAAATACCTAGGGACTTTATATTATAGAGAAGTTAATACTTGTTCTTGTTTCCTGTGAGTTTCTTAGAGCTCTGGATTTAATGTAATTCAGAGACAAAACACATTTTGAGACATTTGTAATCCGAGGGAGAAATGTAAACGATGTTATATCCTTGTATTTATGTCATGAGAGAGAGAGAGAGAGAGAGAGAGAGAGAGAGAGAGAGAGAGAGAGAGAGAGAGAGAGAGAGAGAGAGAGAGAGAGAGAGAGAGAGAGAGAGGCGCTAAATCACAAAGACTGAACCTGACAACTTCCTACTCTTCCAAACAAAACAACTAAAAGTCTAAAACTTCGCTACAAGTTTAGATACTCGACAAATTACTCGTGAAATTAGTTTTTAACTTTTCTAATGTTTTAGTAATTTATATTTTAAATTTAAAAAGAGAAAAAATAAAATATAACAATAAAAAATGTATATAAAAAAAATATTACATTTTGATTGAATGTTTTTTAATCATTTTTTTAAATGTCAAAATTATTCCATTTATCATCAAATTGTCCTTATTTTTAAATCCATTTTTCATTGTGATAAATACGATATGTAATTTAAAAATATTATTGTCATAAACATATTGCTGCAATTTATTATTTATTTAGTTTTTTTATCAGAATACCTTTATATTGATAAGTATAACAAATGAACGAGTTATTTTCAATATTATCGTGGAAAGCTATAATAGTATCAATTAGTTACACTAATATATAAAAATACTAATAATGTACTATTTATAAAAAATAAATAATATCCTTGAGTGTAAATGATTGATTATTTGCTTATTATCCTATGTAATTATGCTTTTAATTTTTCATTAATGCAATTTCATGTATCACATCACATTGCACTTCTTAGAGAAATCCGTTAAAACACTAATTTTGAAAAGTGAACATAATTAACTATATGACAATCGTAAACTACTCGGTGAAGAAAAAATACAAACAGTTGTGATGCTCTAGAAATTGGCACATGTATTAAGAGCATCATTTGCAATTTTTATAAATTTAGAATAGCGATTATTTTCCTTTATCTGAAATGGTTCAAGATTCGGTTATCATGTATTCAATTGACTATACTATAATGTATTATGTTTTTATGTTTTCGTTATAAAATTTTATTTACTAAAGAATCTATTCATACTTAGTATTTTTATATCTCAAGCTTTTTTATGGCAGAATATTTTCAGTTTAAAAATTGTAAGAAATCTTGCGTGGAGTTGGAACTGAGCTATCTTGGCTTGGTGTGCACTTTACGACGTTCTTCCACACTTACTTACAGCGCGATACAGTGAAGTACTTTGCCGTGATCGCTTGCTACACTCTATGTATGTACGACGTTTTATTACTTTAAGTATTCAGGTAGTACACTGGAAAAATGAAAAGTACAGTTGTGAGTTTGAATACTAAATTTCTAAGCACCAATAGCACGTTCAATAGGCTGAATAGGCTTATTAATCTGTCACTACATATTAATCATTATGCTACATTTATGATCTACTTTTCGATCAATATGATGTATTATTGAATCAAGCCTCGTCAATGGTTATGCCAAACCTAACCACCATTAGCTATTACAAATCTTCGTGGTTTGGTCAAATATTTCAGGTTTGAACCTAATAGGGTTTTGGAAGAAGAAAAAAAACTCCAACTCACAGGAATTTGTTATATTTTAGTGTTGCCACAAAATGGCCTGACTTCAATTGAAATAGGAGTGAGGACCTTTTTAATACTTGAGACATAGACCACTTATGTTTACTCAAAATGCGGAAAAGGAAGTGCCGCAAGAGGAAACCACGTGACGGTAAAAGTGGGAGAAAAGTTGGTGCCAGCAGCAAGCTAGGCCTGAGCTACCTCCCAATTTTACCGCCAAGTAGTTTCCTCTTCCGGCATTTCCTTTTCCGCTTTTTGAGTAAACATAAGCGGTCATATTTAATAAGAACGTTTTGTGCAATCACTCTGAATTGTGTTTTGCGTTATATTAATATACTTATTTATATATTTTATGCGGTTGAAAGAAAATATATATATTAGAGTTTTAATTCTAACTGCAATTTCAAATTTAATTTCTTCATTCATTCCTTTCATCTTTCATTTATAAAACACATAAAATCTATCAGCTTCAGTTATTTTGTTTCATAACTTAAGCTAATATATTTTTAATTATATACTGTATTATGTTTATGTTGATCAAAAGTCAATATACTTTAAGAAGCTTTGATTAAATTTAATAATACTGTGTTATAACAAATTAAATTTGATAATATAAAATAAATTATAATCTTAAATCAATAGATTCTATTCAGTCATATTATAAATCCATATTCTCATACCGCTATAAGAACTTTATTAGTGTAAGTAGAAAGTCTCTAAAACTCTGGTAGACAATGTGTAGTTAATACATAAGCGCGCACGAGTGACTGCAATGAGCTAGGTGAAGTTTATATAATATACATATATAGCGCAGGAAATAAGGTGCACATGTATACAGTACAGCGACTCGCAAAAATTTCAATACCTATTTACATTAGAACAATGTATACCTTCATACTCTGTTATTAAAATAAAACTGCTTGGAAAAAAAATGCTGTACAACTTACTTATGCGCTACTACACACTTAAAAAATTAATACCTAATAATTATGCAAGCTCATTTTCAGCACAATTTGTTCCATACAATATAATCTATGCTATACTTCACAACTGCTATGTCACTATTTGTGTTGTTCCAATTTAGAATAATCAATAATGTATACTATAATTACATAAATACAGCATAAATTACTTAATTTATTAATTTTGGTGTACAACATAATAATGTTGTTGATGGACGTCTATACCATCGCGGTCCGCTTATGTTTACTCTATATAACAACGGGAAAAGGAAGTTCCGGAAAGGGAAACCATGTGATCTTAAAGTGGGAGGTGTCTCGGTGTCTCAGACCTAGCCAGACAAAATTTTCTCCTATACTTTTACTGTCATGTACTTTCCTCTTCCGGCACTTCCTTTTCCGGCATTTTGAGTAAACATAAGCGATCACTGATTTTCATTGTTGAAATATAGAGTACTGTAATGTAAGTAGATGACTATGTAATCTAAATAGGATTCCCGCTGAAACGTACTGTATCGGTCAGCTGAATATGTGTATTGCGGGTCAAAATTACATTGATTAAGTGGGCAACAAAATATAACTTTCAGGATAAAAGAAATAAAATAAAAGCAACAAAAAATTGCATAACGATTTTCTCTTTGGTATATTACTTAAGTTATCTACTTATCCTAGAGTGACCTTGCAGTAAAGATTTATTTCTTTAGTGATGAAGAATAACTTTGCTGTACAGTACGTCATATTACATTACACCATTGTTAACTCTTCGGTCTCTTCTCTACGTGGGAAATACTTATTTTGTATTAATATAGTATAATTTAAAATGTAATTATACGAACATAATTTAAGTATTCTATTCTTATGCACGCACTGTATTGTAAAACAAATGAACCAAAGTATAGTATAGGTATATATACCTATGATTTCGTATCTACAAAAATCATAATAATAATATGAGGATACAAATTTGGAAAAAAAATCCCTCGATTATTTGTTTTATCGAATAATTAATTTGCTCACACTGTTTGCAAAAATGAAAAAAAAAATCAACCACAAGTCATCAATTCACACTAATTAATCAGCTAACGATTTCTTATTATCGGATTAAACATGAATGTCATTATATATAAAGGCATTATTTCAAAACTTCTTATTAAAATAATCAAATTATCACTCTAACAAGTAGGTTAATAAATTAAATCTAAATTCAATTTTTTCATATTTCAGTGTGGTTAAAATCCTATTTGTAAGATGAATCAAGTGATATCTTTAATAAAGAGATTTAGTATTCATTTTCCATACATAAAATATTCTTTATTGAAACAGCAGCAGCTCTCATCGTGTTTTAGAAATATTTTGCATGCCAGTGTACCTACTTGCTTTGAATGTTAAATCTGTATCTCTCTCTCTCTCTCTCTCTCTCTCTCTCTCTCTCTCTCTCTCTCTCTCTCTCTCTCTCTCTAAGTGATCCCTAGACAACACGACGTTATTGCTGTAATAACCCTTGTCTCTCTCGTGCTGCTTGTCTCATAAAACTATTGTTTATATTAAGCTCTCAGAAGTTGAAAACATTTGTCATGAAAGTACTTTGTGAGCTCTCTCTTTCTCTCTCTCTCTCTCTCTCTCTCTCTCTCTCTCTCTCTCTCTCTCTCTCTCTCTCTCTCCTGTTTCATAATAATGTCATCTTAAAGAGTTAACTTTGTCAAAACTTAGCCATTTTTAACAAAATTTTAATGCTTTATTTCTTGTACTAGCTTATGCAAATCGCAGCTATAATTTTCATGTTAAGTCGCAAAAATTGTAAATACGTACAACCAAAAGGAAGTTCTACAATTAATGTTCACACATGTATGCCACTAAAAAAAAACACTAACTAAGCATGAATTTGTAAACAATTTGACTTTCATGTATCGTGGTCAAGATAGCTCAGAAAATGACTTGTAAAAGTTTGGTCACGGCTTGGACTCGAACTCGCATCCTCTCGCTTACTTAGTTAGCAGTGTTTTTACCATTAGATCAGGTTTGAGAGTAATAATCACTCAATTTTAATTGCATATCACAAACATGACAAACTTGAATTTACCTACGAAAAGTAACATTATATTTTTATTATGATTCATTAATATTGTTTTACTTCCAATGCAAAAACTTATTTTCAAAATTACTCAGGAAATATTTATTATCGCCTCTAAAAATAAACTATTAAATATTTCCTATAGTTGCAATTTAATTCCTTAAGGCGTTTACTGATTGTGTTCGTACTAACTTGTAAGATTTTAATAACAAAATAATGGGAATTTTTATATGCAAAAATTTATGTTTAGCAAAATATTTTCTACTAAATTGATTATATTTTCAAATTTATGCTATATTAATGATGATCTAATGCCATTTTTATGCTATACAATATTTAGAGAAATTATGAGTAGCCTACATAATATATTACACACATCATAATGATATTTTTATGTAACTCGTTTATTGCATTTCAAATTTACGCAACATTTCTTTTTTATTGGTCACAATAGGGAATAATCGTAAAAAGGTTATGCTTTGAAACAGTTTTTTTTTGTTAAAAGAAGAGAGAGAGAGAGAGAGAGAGAGAGAGAGAGAGAGAGAGAGAGAGAGAGAGAGAGAGAGAGAGAGAGAGAGAGAGAGAGAGAGAAACAGCCCTACTCTACATCTAGTGCAAGCTTACTCCATAATATCATAATTCTACACGTATAGTGATTACTGATTAGGTGTAACCAAATTGCAAGCACATTTTACATAATATAATATAAATATAAACATACAGTAGATTGTTGTACGGAAAGCCTATCTACAATACTTGCAGGCGCACTATAGTCAGTTTTTACCAGAAAATCTCATTTTTTATTATGGAAAAAATATAGATTTGAAAATGATTTTTATGTTTCGTTTTCGTGTTAAAAAGTAAGTGGCAACATTGTATAGCTATATCGTTACCTTCTTATAACACTATAATTTAATATAGTATTTATTGTACATTGCAAAATAATAATATATAAAGTTTTATGTTTGAAATTCAATATTCTTTTATAAAGAAATAAAATTTTATGAGGTATTTCAAAGAACGTTGTATTAAAATGTTAAAAAAAGAAATAATAGCATTAAAATGAAATTTTATTATATTATTAATAATATTTAATATAGCTAACTCAGAAATAAATATAATATAAAGGAAAAAGTAATATAATACAACGTTTTTTTTTAATGTTGATTTAATAAGATGTAGGATTTTATGGTAGGTTTAATTTGCTTTTAGCGTGATTATTGCTTTTTACTTCGCTTGTTTTTACAAAGCTGTAAATTGTTGCTGCGTTGCCATGACGACAGAGAGCAGTTTTGTTTTTGTTTCTTTGAAGCAAAGATTTTGATACACTGACCTAAATAATTTGTTATATAATTCACATCATGTATGTACAATTTTCTGTTATAGTATATGTTATGAAAATTGGTATTAAACTGGTTCGTTAGTTACTCTTATATTATTTTAAAGAATGAATCTTTTTATTATAAAGATTTAATTTTATATGAATTTAAAGCCATAGACCACATAAAACAACATGTGCTTTTTAATGAATAAACACAAAATGTGATCTTCAGAACTGATGTCAATTTTTAACAGAATGTTAATGTAGCCCCCCAAGAGAGCGTGAAACTACTGTAAAGTGTGCAATTTGCGTGAAAATTCATTTTTTTGACGTCAGAAACATGCAAAAATTAGTATGAAAATGTTGTGCGGGTTGCATAAATTGCATTTTCTGATCACTTCTACGGGGCTACTGTTGGGTTTTGAGACAAACTAAAGTTATTTATGTAAATCCCATCAAGTGTTGTGTGATATAAATGCTTATGTTTTTCTCTGGTCTATTCCTTTAACGTTCTTAAAGTATCATTCACATGACGCGTAAATTTGACGCGCGTCGACTATGATAAACAAAGTTGGAACCCCTGTTCCAAACCCTGTTCTTTACTCCTAAAATGACAATCAGCTATGGTTAATCAAATGGAATGTGCATTTTTTGGTGCAAGAGAACAGTGTTTAAGAACATTATTAATGTAAACAAATGGATCCGTTCGCATAATATATAATTTTTAAATACAATTTGAACGATTTCATTTGTTTACACTGTTCCAACTTTGTCTGTCGACGAGCGTTGACGCACGTCAAATTTACGCGTCATAATAGTAATATACTTTATGTTGTAATGTAGAATGGACCACTTGCAATGAATAAACTTTTTAAAATAATTTGAAATATTCTTAAAGCATTTCTCATGGAAAACTTGTTTTCACTTACACGTTACAACAATTAAAAACATTTCATTGCAAGTGGTCCTTTATATCATTTTTAAAATTATTGTTTGTTAAAAATCTGCTTTTCTATTGCAAAAAATTCAACAACATTAAATGAAAATAAAAAAATAAAATAAAAAAGGGAATAAGTGAAAACAGTTTCAATAGATTCTATTTTTTAAGATACATTTTTGTGCAAACACAGATTTTTTTTCATCAATGACCATGCAAAAATTCAGTCACAAGCATATAATTGGAAAAAAGGTTCATATTAAACTCTTGTATGTTTCACAAAGCATGTACCGCATGAACATTACAATATTATTTTTTATTACTATTTTATTCACATATTCATTTTTATCAAAATGGAAACCAAAACAGATAACGATACACATGTTAACGTATATTGAACATTATATATATATATATATATATATATAAAATCCAGGTTGTCACGTCGTAGAGTACAACTTGTACACATAAAATGAAAAATAAAAGTTTTTATTTGGTCGCTACAATACACCCAGTTACATGGTACTGTGGCAAAATAAATGTGAAGTAGATAAAGATACAGATTTGCAAAAGTTCTCAAGTGTTGTGAGAATAAAAAGTGGATCAGACCAATGCTAGTGTGAATATAAAATGGATTATATTTTATCATGAACTACCAGTCAGTATTTTTTTTTCTCCTTAGACGAGCTTCATTTTTTTTTAATTATTATTATTATTATGGTTTGTTTATTTAGAAAAGGTTTTAAAACAATGCAGTATCAAATAATATTGAAAAACTATTTTGACACGTGCCCTGAATAAATATTTATATATATAAAAAAATGTGACACATTTAAATTTATACGTATTTAATTGGCACTGCGAGAACAATATTTTCTCGAGTACAACACTTATATTTTCTAATGTTTTTATATTATATATTATACTTTTCAAATTATACAATAATAATTCAATAGCGCAGGTAAAGTATGAGATAATTGGTGCAATTAGAACACGGCACGTGTATGTTTTAATTAGAGCTGCCAGCTATGTGGACTATAATTGCTGCCAATCAAATATATAGATTGTTTGCCCAACTTCCTCTTCCTTCAATTAATTGATTGATTGATTGGTTCTGTGAGGGTGAGAGGGAGGTATAGGAAGCGATTGAGAGGTGAGAAACGTTTGTTTTGTTTGTTTGTTATTCAGTACAACATACTTATTCTCTCTCTCTCTCTCTCTCTCTCTCTCTCTCTCTCTCTCTCTCTCTCTCTCTCTCTCTCTCTCTCTCTCTCTCTCTCTCTCTCTCTCTCTCTCTCTCTCTCTCTCCTCCCTCTCTCCCTCTCTCCCTCTCTCCCCAGAGTAGAATATACAAACGGAACTACAAACACACAGCCGGCTGAAATTACTATTGACATCCCCAGTTCATGTTAATGCTCTAACATAATATTATAATTCGCAGTCTCTAGACACACATTATTATATTTTACTAATATAAACAATGCACGTACTCAAAATATTCATGAGTTTATATGCAGTATAAGATCCACAGTTTAGCAAAATAAATTAACATAAAAGAATAATAAATAAATTTAAAAAAAATCGACTATGTCTTGCATTTAAGTATTCTACCTAACCGTCAAAACAATCATATGTGTGTATATATATATATATATTATAATTATTGTATATGGGCTAATGTTATTTTTAAAATTGCAATTTTCTATGTGTATTGCAGTAAAAAAAAAACAAACTTAAAAGTGAATAAAATTAAACACTTGAGCAGCACTATAAAATGCAAAAATAAAAAATAATAATGCAAATAACAAAGTAGCTCTTTACTATACTGAAAAATTTACTTCAAAATAATAACTAAAAATACCTTATATAAAAACGTCTTAATAGTGCTGAACAGATATTCAAGTATATATGTATCACGCAAACAGTTTTTTTTTTCGCACACTTTAAAAGTAAAACCCTCGTAAGCTGCGACGCTAACTAACTAGTTAAACCGTAGTTAAGTTGTTATTTTGATTGTTGCAACAATTAAAAAAAGATAACTAAGGTTTAACTAGAGGTTGCAGCTTACAGCCCTAAGACTCTTTTACTGCTATCAGATCGATTGTCCGACTATTTCTGTATTCTATAATATTTATTTAAATAGTTTTGGTTATATTTATTTTACTTATTAATGTTTTGTTTATATTTGTATTTATTAATTTGAAGCTTGAGTGCATTTATATAAAAATCTACTCTGACCAATTTCAAGAAAACACAAAATTTATGTTTAGAAGAAGAAGAAGAAAAAAAATGACATATAATAAAGTTGCCAAGAAAATAATTGGATTTATAATTTACTTTTTCTGTTTTATGTTCGATATTTTCTTATTCAACCTTACAGACTATATAATATTATACATATCCCAATACTTTTACAATATTGACGTATAATAAAAAGTAAGCAAATTTATTTTTTACTTTATATTAGCAACATTTAAGCCTACAGTCAAACGTAATTTTTTGTTAATATTTAATCAGGTGTGTGAGCATAAATGTGTGTAAAGCAAACAATAGACGATATATTTTAATAAAAATAACTTCTTAGTTTTAACCGAATATTGGAATTCTGTGCAGAATTTTTAGCCAGTGGTGTGGAAAAAAAATACAGATAAATGATATTGTACCGAAATGAAATGAATAACTTGCAACTTTAGTGTTGCATTTCAGTCTATAGTTGTGCAAGTTTTTGATTTCCTTGTGATGCAATTGTGTTATTATTATTTATCTATTCATTTATTTATATTTCAAAAAAAAGTTTATACTGGATTGTGAATATTTTAAATACTATTCATAACAACAACAAAAAAAGCATTTCTTCTTTTACTTTTACTTTTTTTTTTTTTTTTTTTTTTTTTTTTTGTAAATATTTTTTTATGGTGTTTAAAAAAATGTTAAAGTATAGATAGATATTGCTTTATTTATTCAATTATCATTTCAGTATATTTTCTATAGGGTAATTAGCTAGATATACTTGATTTAACAAATTTTATTTAACTTATAAAGTGGTATTCAATATAATATAATGGGTAGTTTAAATATAGTAAATAGTTAATTTAACTTTAAATACTTTTTCCAAGGTTTATCTGTATAAACCTTGGGCTTTTTCTATATATTCTGAAAGTTGCATCACCTGCAAATGGCACACATTTTAATTTTGTAGATGTGTCAATTCAGAAAAGTGAGTTCTTCAAACATGACAATAATGTAGAATGTGGATCGTTCAATTTTACTCGAAAGAAAACTAAATACTCTTGCAATTTACATAAAGTACAATCTCGGTTGAATGAAATATAGAAACCAGATCTGCAAAAACTTATTTGTATTGAGAGATATTAATGAAAAGGAAAATTAATATTTGCAGTGGTTTAAATCCAACACATAATGTATTGTTATCCTTTTGTATAAGTGCTTTATTTATTGTATGCAAACATATGTAGCGCATTGCCAATATGTAGAGAGAGAGAGAGAGAGGGGGGGGGGAGTATTGACTAATATTTTTGATCACGGTTCACCAGATCACTCAATCTCTATACTAAAACTGGGTCAAGCCCATCCAATTTATGCTTCAATACTTCAATTAATTGTAACACAATTATTTTAATTGATGTTGAATAAAAAATTCTATTAGAATTTAATTGCCTATTAAAATTTTATATAATAATATCAAAAAGTTGCCATATCTTTTTTATTATTATATAATGAGTGTATAATGAAAAGCCTCATTCAATAATAACATAATTATAATTGTATAAGAAAAAGGCAAGTTTGCTCTTGCAAAAATAAAATTGTAAAATTATTTGCATCCCATTTATTTTGTTCGTATTATAAAAATATTATAAATGTTGCATTCTTTTTTATTAAATTATAGAGAGTTATTAAAAAGCAATTATGCACTTTAATATAATGTATTGAATAATGGAAAATCTTTAATTATTAATTTGTCTCAAATAAAATACAAGAATATTTTTTATATTTTGTAAATGTTGTTACAGGGATTTTAATATTCAGTACTTTCTCTTCTCTTATTAACAATCATCGATGGGCATAATCGGTGATCAAACTTCCTTGAAATTTTATTTTGCTTTAAATTGTGTAAAATAATAAAAATTTCCGGACCATAGTAGATGCAGTTTATTATTCTCAAAATTATCAAATCAAGTCATAAATAGATTTCACAGAAAACATTTTAAGATACATGTTGCTGCACAAATAATCACAAAAATGTATTAACCTCATGATAATTTGAAATTTCAATAAATTTGATAAAATATTGGACTTAAAATATTAACATTGGGAAACATTTTTGGGCAATGCTAAAGAGTAGAAAATAAGATATCCCTATGGGCCCTTGTCATTGGAGTCATGTCTAAACTTGAAAGTTTAGCATTTTGTCAGTTTTTGCACTTTTTTCTCCATAAAACGACAGAAAAATTATTGAATTTAAAACGTAATGAGTATTTTAATTACATCTCCGCAACAAGATACCACAATAACAAAGTTATGTGTCAAAATAAAGGTAGAATACATTTTTACATTTTTAGGAATCAACAACTTTTATTCTATTACGCAGGGAATTTTTATGACTTTTTATATTATATTATATAAAAAAAAGTAATGGTTAGGGAGGAAAAATAAAGTAAATTATATCCTGCCATCCATTAATCAGCATAAATTAAATTTAAATCATTTTTACAGCAAGTGGAGAGAGAGAGAGAGAGAGAGAGAGAGAGAGAGAGAGAGAGAGAGAGAGAGAGAGAGAGAGAGAGAGAGAGAGACGAAGTGAGTTTTATTCACTTAAATCTTTTAGGTTGGACATTCATGGATTTATATAATGTCATTTAAAATAAAATTTAAAAAAGATTTCACTAATGTTTGTTGATGATTTGACGTAATTGTTTTTTCACAAGGTGTGACAGTCCACTCCGCTCCGTGCTTTCTCTCTTAATTAATTATCCACGTCATCAAAACTAACACTCTCTAAATACATGAGAAACATCTCTCAGCCACTAATGTGTCAGTTTTAGTACGTTGTAGAGCTACGATTACACTGTACGTTATATTCATGTACACACAACTTTGATAATATATTTTACCATTCAAAATCTAGCTCCAAATGTGCAATTTTATTCTTATAAGAAAAACACGCGCTGCATTTAAATGGTAAAATATATTATCACAGTCGTGTGTACACACGTGCATTCGTGCCAAGGTTTTTATAACATTGTTTGCTTTTAACAAAGTGGCAAACAAAGTGAAAATGAAAATACCTCAAGTTATGAAATAACAGCTCATTCATAAATATCTTATTATTGACCTTGCCCTTTCAGTTTTTTTATTTTTTTATTTTTTTTTTATGTAGATCATTTGAATAAATTTTAATTTTATACAAATAATTAATGACTTAAATTAATTTTAATTCTGTTTTTATTTTTTTACAATATTATACACGGAAAAAAAGAAGAAGACAAACGACGTTATATAGGGTGAAACTCATGTCACGGCATAGTAATGTACTGTACTTTGAATGTATTGAGGAAAAAAATTTAGAACTATTATATACCAAAGTTATTGTATTTAAATTTCATAGAAACGTCATAATAGAAGTACAAACAATGCTACAAAAAATGAACATTGCATTTGAAAACTAATTGATCGTCATTTTAGTTGCAGAATACGGGGTTTACGAATATAACTGTTATATTATCCTGTTCATACGGAGCTATATTTGTACTTTAAAATAAATTACAAATTAAATAGTTTAATGCCGATTACATGTGATTAAAATTATTGCAAATATTACACCATGTGAACACGACTTTAAGTAATATTCATTCTTGTTTTGCGTTGAACCAAGTTGATATCGTTGCTTGGTTGATTTTGGTCCATATTACGTTGTTTGATTCTCCCTGGGAATTGTGAATGTTGCTCCAACTACCCTCGTTGTACACACTAAACATTTTATTATCTCGTCATAATGTCACCTTCCTTCGCACAGAACACACAAACCCTTTTTTTTTGACATCATTAAGCCCAACAAACTAAAGGCAGTGCAAAAATATAAAATAAACTTTAATGGACTTAAAGATTTATTAAACTTCTTTTTTTCTGTGATGAAAGTAAATACGCCAAGTTTCAAACATAATGTATGATTATAAAAACACGCTGTGCTAAGAGTGT
>OX439130.1:45713317-45848317 GCA_949318235.1 Ecdyonurus torrentis
ATTATAAGCTTCCTTTATTATACCATAAATATAAATTACAATAAGACTTCAAGTTAGTTTTTTTTTTCTAATCTTGTAAAATTATGCAACCTTTTGAAAAAAAAAATCAATTAATTATTTATAATATATCTTATTACTGAATACATAAAATTCGCAGTCCATGTTATGCTATTGAATAAATATACTAAATCAATAATTCTTACATACTTAAGACTTGATTTTGCATTATATATATATATATATATATATATATATATATATATATATATATATATATATATATATATATATATATATATATATATATATATATATATATATATATATATATTTTATATATATATATATAAATTATATATATATATATATATATATTAAACACATTGTACATAAATCAAAAAAGAAAAGTGTATAATTATATATATTTAATCGAGCTGTGCAAATTGGTTTGATAAGTGATTTTTTTTTTTTTTTTTTTACACATAGCAAGATCTAAAAATATACACATCTTGACACATAAATTTTACAAAGAGTGTGATATGCACTGACGTGAGCGTACGCTCGTGTTCTCCACACAGGTAATATGGTGAGAGAGGTGCGTAGTTTTGCTTGACATGTATATTCGTGTGTCTCCGGTCAGTCCTAGTTTAGCTGAGGTTGCAGTGGCCTACGTCAAGTCTGAGGTATCTTGATATACACATTTCATCAATCTGCCTCATCGTATTCCTTCCTATATATTAAATCACAAATTGTTGGATGTGTATCCTGTTATGCTGTTATGCTGTTAGAACTGTTATTATGCTATAGAACTAATTTAGCCAGTAAATTATAAAGGTATAAAAATCACACCATTTTTATGTAGACAAAAATTCTTATGCTGTTTTATAAATCCTCTTATTTTTATAATTAAATTAATGTAGTTACTATATCATAAATTGAAAATAAATTATGGATTTTGAACGTATATGCGGTTTTGAGTTTTGAATTGTTAGTAAAAATTATTGGAAGATGCACTCTTGCTGTGGTCAAAAAGCCTCACTCACTCACTCTCACTATATAAATATATATTAACATGTGAACTAAAGGAGTACATTTATATTATAGTACGGTATAAATGACCACACTAATTATATTTGACGACCTTTGTCTGTTAATTAACATGACGTCATCAGGTAGGCTTTTAGTGATAATCATTTATTTAGATATGTGACGGTTAATTACAAACGCAAAGCTACATAGAACAAAGCCTCGTACAATATTTTAACATAAAGTCATACTCATTTAGCTATCAAAGTGTATGGTCAAATTTTGTGTATGATTGGTATATTGGAAGTGGTATATTTATTTCTTTATTTTTACTCATGAATGTTAACTAATATTAAACGTTCTCTTTTTACTGTCATATTAATATATATATATATATATATATACTGTATACTGTATATATGGTTTAATTTTTTAATATGAAATTTTGGTTCAAATCATTTTGAGTATCAGTTCATTGCATATGGATATAATGTATAAGTATACCCTATTACTGTATCTATACAGTAGTATAAATATATCGGTGAAGTGTGTTACCAAATAATCACAGGCCGCGCGGAAAAAGCAGAATGGCCCCTTATAAACTCGTATCCTATATATTATAGCATTGCGGAGTCAAGTTTTTAGACATTTTTAAGAATACTATACTACAATGATTGCAGAAATTTTAAATGAATGACTCACTTTACGTGTCAGAATGAACTACAGAAATACTATTTTATCACCAATAACGTCCATTATAACAGAATCATTGAAGCATGATAAATAGCATGTAAGAACTTGTGTTGAAATTAATTAAATTAAATTTTAAAAAACTCTGGAGTTACTGACTTGTAAATATTTCTTAAATATAATTTAAAATTATATGTTTAGATTATAAAATTTAGAAAATTTTGACTAAACGAATTGTAACATATTGTACTATGTGAAGTTGCTCTAAACTACCCATGTGACCCATGTCTAATAATAATAATAATAACCATATTTTATGTATTACCACTACCATATTCTATGATTTTAAAGCATGTTTTTTTATAAAAATTAGAACAACACTGTACTGAGAAACAGTTGTACGGTATTAAAATGAGAAGTGTATTACATTATGAGTCAATGAAAAAAAAGTATTAAATTATTTACTAAATTTATTTGCTGAAATGCAACTTAAAACTTTCACCACCCTTTGGTGTTCATATCAAATAAATAAATAAACAATCGTCTTTATTTTATCAATATGCTACCCTTTTCCACCACCTTCCAAATATGGGAAATCTAATTAAAAAAGTATTAAAAGTGATCTTCATTTCTCGTGGCCTAAACATAAACTTTCATGGTTTACAACACTTCATCTATAAGTAAAGTTTGCAATTTGCAGTAGTCTTACTTCTACATAATGTTATGTCATTTACAACGAACTTTTTTTATGCTAAAACGCGCATGCGTTTGATACTCAGTGACATAAAATTAAATGAACATAAAAATATTTTAAAGTGTGAACTAGCTGAAAATTTTATTATTAATTAGAGGGCGTCACTGTGACGCTTTTATAATTTATGGTTGTTCTAACTGTAAATGTTGCATACAATTTTATGTGGAAATTTTGAATTGCTTCATATTAAAGGAATGCTTTTTAAGTAGGGTAATAATACAGGAGCGCATGTGGTATTTTACTGCTGCATAGAAATAAAAATATATTATTTGTGCTATACACTGAAGAAAAAGAAAACATTAATATTCACAACTTATATTATTAGTGATTGATTTTGACCGGGTTAATAAATGAATGCAGAAAACCCATATTCATGTTGCCTTGGCTATTTTATTAGTTACGGACTGTACATATCCTGTTGTATAAATCTTATCATATTGCATTATTACAGTACCATATTATACTCGTATGAAAGTTTAAATTAACATATCGCTACACATTTACACGGACAAAAATAAATTCGTAATTATTATGGTAGCTAATTACCAGCAAAATTTTTTCAGCACAGCATAATACTGGCATAGTATGCTACTTTGCATAAATATTATATTATTACATATTATAGCATAATTACGGTATTTATGCTGTTTTAATTTAACATTATTTATGCTATAAGGATTTAAATACAGCATAAATTACATAATTTATTTTTTCCTTGTGCATACATGGTATTTCCATGAGAGAGAAAAATTATAAGTTACAATGCCTGTGCAGTAGACAAAATTGTGATAGTATATTTTACGGTGGAAAAAATTGCATTTAATTTGCATTACTATTCTAATGAGAAAAAAAAAAACACAAAAAAAAAACACACCTTTCATATAAATAGTATAATGTATTTTCATAATCGTTTGGTACATCAACTATTGATTTATTAGTCCGACAAAAATCGAACCTCCTGTGATTTTGTTTCTTTAGGAAAAATAAACCTCTGCCATCAAACGATATAATTGACAAAAATTATCGAGCAATGAAGTCTTGAAAAAACATCATAAGCAAAAATGATTGAATTAAGTCAATTATTTGATATTGACTTTTGATCAGAACTAACGAGATTTCAAGGTTTTCTTGTGTTGATAAAAATCTCCTCTGCAGCGAAGATTACTGCAAATTGAATCTCAAAGATGTGATCTTGTGCGAGATGTGGCCCAATTGTGACGTGGCATGTTTTTTTTTACACGTGAAGAAAAATAATATGATTAAAAATTAATTTTATAGCAATATTTTGTTTATGTTTTAACACAGTACTTTATTTAGGAGTTTAATTTTTATTTTGGACAAAACTTGCAATAGTAAAAAAAAAAAAAAAAAAAAAAAAAAAAAAAAAAAAACTAATTCTGAAAGTTACATATTACATAAAATAAACTTAATAAAATTATATATAAAAAAAATATCTAATGGTAGAAGAGCTAATCTAATTTTGAAGTAAATGTGCAATGAAAAGAAATATTATTATTGTGAGTAATAATGATTGCTGTGCGGGACGGGATCATTTCAAATTTAATAAAGTTGAAGATTACTTTACCAATTAGAACTAATTGTTATATATATTTGTGCTCACCATTCTCTAGAGAAATAACGCAGAAATCTCTGACTCACTTTGTTTTTACTTCAATTTAGTTCTGCTGTACCTTTTTTTTTTTGTTGGATTTATATTAAAATTTAAATATAAAAAAATAAACAAAATTATGAAATTATTTTGTGCATAAAACAGTGCATCTCAACATAAGCATCACTATATATGTGAATTATAATTCAAGTTTTTGAATACAGTTATATATTTCTAGTTTATATATATATATATATATATATATATATATATATATATATATATATATATATATATATATATATATATTTCTACGTTACATTTGCGTACATTTTTCGTCCAGCCAAGATCCTCACTTGCATCTTGCCGGCTGGTTCAAGTATCAATAAGATAATGTTACAGTTGATATAGCAATTTAACTAAATAATATTTAAAATTTTAGTATACAACATAATTTTTAAATCGTTAAACTGTAACCAATATATATTCCAATAACAGATAAATAAATATGCAAATAAAAAAAATAAACAAAATCATAAATCAGTATAGCTAAAGTAAACATTTAATATCAATAAAATATCAATAATATTTAAATTTAGAAAAATAACAACTTAAATCCACTATTTATTTTATAATATAAACCTACATAAACCATTACATTAATATATAGGTATAATATATAAAATATAGATAATTATTAATGGTATTGATGTATGAGGATTATTAAGAGAGAACGAGCAGTAATAATTGGAGCTAGAGACAAAAGCAGCTTATAGATATATAAACGTAATCCATATTGTCATCAGTTCGATCACAACAACAAACTGAAATTGACAACAAAGAGATATCACAATAATACAAACAGGATAATATTGCAATTTTTTTTCTCTACTCGCTTCATTGCATGCAGGTACACAATTTATTATGTTTGTCAGTACACAACTGTGTTATATACGATGAGAAAATATGATCATATTTTGTATTAATCAATCAGCTGGAAAATCAATTAAGTAATTTGATTATTTTTTATATTTGAATAAATATTGGTTATGCTAATATAACAATTTAAATTTTTAACACTATACATTTTATATTTTCAGCTAGAATGAATTAAAATGAGCTTGTATTTTATAAAAAACTATATTAAGCCCGCGTAAACTAAACTCCTTTTCGGCTTTTTCTTATGCCCTATATTCTGAAAAAGCTTTATTATTTATTAAAATTTGATTTTAATTTTTCAGAAACAATTTTGCTATTTTTAACGTAGTATTTCTATATGGTATATGATATTTTACAGATGGTTGCAAATACTTAATACTAGGTAAATAAGGTTCAAATTATCTTATATCACGATGGCAGTACATTTTAAGGATTGGATGTCCTGCCTGTTTTGCATTAAACTAAAGAATTTAAAATATGTGAAAAAAATAGCTTCTTAATAATTAATTTACTGTATATTTGAATTGCACCGATTGCACTGCGTCAATCTGTTCTCGATATTTCGCTCTGGTTCTACACCTGGTCCCATCATACATTCATGTATTCAGTGATGTGCTAAAATTTATTTATTTATTTCTGAATCCTAAACAATTATATGCATTGGCTTGTTGTATTGGGTTAATAACAATATTAATGCTATTTTTACTATTGTAAGCGTAATTTTTGTACAAGCTAATTTTGAAAATGCAAAAGAAAAATATATATTAAAATTGAAAACATTAAAAATAGAAATCAATTTCAGTTTTCAAATGTAGTAAATTTCTCTATATAAAAAAATCTATCAGAAAAGTTAATAAATTAAATTATATTAAAACAAATAGCACTTTGGTATGAAAAGAATTGATAGAAATATTATTTTTTTTATACTATAATATCCACGTGGTGTTTTTTTTATATGTAAAGCCACTTCTCCAAATTACTTTGCCAAAATTTATTGGTGCACACGATTTGTGGCTTCCAATAAAAAGCAATTGCTTTTCAATTAATTCTCTTGTTTTTTACGTTTGTTTGCATGTTCTACTGCCGAGGTTTTAAATTTTACTTTGCTTGCTATGAGAGGGGGGATGAGACTCTTTGTTCATAGGGAGAGAAAAAAAAATCAATCTAAAATATTAGGCCGAACAATTTATTCTTTTTATTGTTGTGGTTTCTATGCTTTACATTTATTTGTATGGAATAGAGATTTGTATAGAATCGAATCAATTAATGTATTCATCTTTCCATGTATTAATCATTATAACTGCATATTTAATATATATTAGCATGTTTCAAAAATATTTAATTTTAGAGTAAGAAGAAGACAAGAGACAAATACGCGCACCTAAACTAATCTTTTCATTTCACTCAAATATTTTTCTGACTTCTAATTCTTTGAGAATAAAATCTACTCCACATAACTTTCAATACTATACTGTACATACATATAGCCTGGTGGTAATGTTCATCTTTGTCCCTTCCTTGCAGACTGAAGAAAAATAACCGTTGCATAAGACTTATTCAATCCATGACGTTAAGATCTATCGGTATAGACTATTTACAGTTGACTTTAAAACTAATTAGACCAAATAAAATATGATTTGAAGAAAGTTTACGATGCTGAGTCAAAGACTTTTTTGTCTTAATTTCGTTTCAACTTTAATAATTGATCTTTCATAGTTTTTGTCACGTATAAATATTTTACTCGATTAACTTTTCACTACAAAACTTAATAAAATTATTTGAATAAATAAAAATGGAATGTAGAATGTTATTTATTTATTTACTTCGGGCAGCTAATTGACCTGAAGTTTATACGTTATGAAGTGTAATTATGGTAAATTGAAGAACAATGTGACGTTAAATAATATTAAATTTAAACAAGAGAGAGAGAGAGAGAGAGAGAGAGAGAGAGAGAGAGAGAGAGAAAGAGAAAGAGAATGGCAAAGTTTTTGACATGAGAAGCAAATAATTTTATTAACCAACTTGATGTGGCTTGCCTGGCAAACTTATACTTCTCGCTCTATTAATGGCTTTTACTGTCACACCGTGATAATAACATACTGAGAGAGAGAGAGAGAGAGAGAGAGAGAGAGAGAGAGAGAGAGAGAGAGATGTGGTTTTAGTGAACATGAAGTTCTGATCAATATTCCCCAAAGGACAAAAGTTACTGACCAGAGATACTCAGAAGAACTCTCTCTCTCTCTCTCTCTCTCTCTCTCTCTCTCTCTCTCTCTCTCTCTCTCTCTCTCTCTCTTGCTCTCGCTCTCTGTTTTATCAATCAATGACCTTATATATCCCATTTCCAGATTACTACTTTTTTTATTATTGTTTTAAACTTACAGTACAGTCTAACTAAGGCCAAGGCCTTACCGGCTGTTTCAATTTATTTTCTTTATAATATCATTGTTCATCAATATTATTTGTTATACATGTATCATAAAATCATACGAAAAATCAAAGAGTTGTAAATGTAATGGTATTGTAATATATTGTGATAATATCCCCTTTCGGTTTTGTTCAAAGAACATTATATATTTTTACCCCGCTCCCCCAATAAATAAGTAGAATAATTTTGCAAAAAATTTGTAACTAATTTTTATTGTTGTATTGGATAACAATAATAAATACAGGATAAATTTCAGTGATAATCATTAACTCATTCTGGAGTGAATAATAATTCTAAATATATCAAATAGCATAAACTATAGAATTGTATGCTGGGTCACACAGTTATACTATGTAAAATTGAGTTATTATTTAGTGTTAAATAAAGTATTTTGTTAGGAATAAATGTTGTTGAAATATCCATGCAATATATTATAATTACATACATACTGTCTGTTTGGTTAAGAGTAACACAAATATTGTTCAATGTACCATTACAAATTCTTATTTTTTATACAACAGTATAATATAAGCATTTATTTTTGTCCATGTTGAGCACCATGTTGAAAACATTTATATTAAGCTGTGAATCTCAACATAAATTATAAATATCAACATGCACGTAATAAAAAAAATGTAGCAATTATGTTAGCTTCATTTCAGCAATATTTGTTCACTACTTCATAATTAATGCAATACTGTGCATATTAATAGATGTTTACATTGTATTATATTGATAGAATAATTATTTTTATTTATTTAAGTCATTCCAATTTTACAACATTTATGCTAACATAGCATAAATAATACATAAATTATGTAATTTATTCTTTTAAAATTTGCAAAATATTACTTTCAATTTAAATGCCTAGATTTTCAGTGTGTTTTCTCCTTTGTGTGTGTGTTAATTTATTTATTATCTGATGTTGCTGTGTCTCTGTATTTCTCTGAGTTAAGATGTTAGGCTAAAATATAAAATACAATTGGGTGTCTTTGATCAAACAACATTTCTGTGTAGAACGTGAAAATAATACAAATATATCTCTAAATAAACTTTTGCACAGCGTGCGTCTATATTCTTAATTTTACAATAATATCACCGTGGGCTTATAATATTTTTTTATTTCTACTTATTAAATTTAATAACAGCAAACCAAACGTTCTAATCAGAGCAAAAGACTTGCAATACTTTATGCACCGCGATAAATTGTGTACGTGAGAAGTGGGATAAATCTATGAATTACAAAACAGAATTAAATAACACTTCCAAACTTGGAGATCGGAGGGAATAAAATAGCAAGATTAATAAATCAAGCCTAAAATTAGATGATTTGCTTGCAAGCTATATACTACTTTCTGTAATTGAATTTAAGTCTTAAGTTAAATATTGCAAATGGCACCAAGGTGTGAAAAAAGGTCGTTATTATGGGTTAAAATGTGTGAATATATACCCCAAAATTAAGCTTTTTATTGCATTTTCTAAAAACGTCCCATTTGAACTTATTTTCTTTGATTTTTTTCCTTACATTTCATAGCCTCTTATTAGAATTTTTCAATAAATTTTAACATTGTACTAGACGATAAAAAAAATTGTCTTCCAATGATAAGAACATCAGAGTTTCTTTAAAGTGTGGAAAATAACCACCTTAAAAATCTTGCGAGGAAAGTAAGAGATTAATTGATTTTAAAAATCTGGATAAATTAAACATAAATTGCTCTCTTATAGTAACTAAAACTTTAACCTTTCGTAGGTAAATATTTAGAAAATCATTTACATCACATATAACTTACTTTTAACAAAGAGGAACACAAAATGAAAAAGTTTTTATTGATAAAAGAGGTGGGGTATATTTCATTAGTATTTATTTGTTGTTTCTGCCAAGCTAATTAATTGGTTCAACAAAAACATTTCAACTCATGAACAAAACAATAAAAAGAAATCAAACAAGTGAGAAAGAAGTGTGCAATAAACATCAATAATGGATTTTTAAAATATGAGAAGTAAAAAGTAACTATAATTTAAAATGAGATAAAATAAAAAGAATAACAAAGTCAAAGCTATTATTTTATGTCTTATCTATAGTGATTTTGTCAACCTGATGCACCTCTCAATTGTCATTAAAATCTTCCACAATGAATCTAGTTATTTAATTTGGTGTATATAATTAATTATCAATTATTTACTGTTTGTATGTTTGTTTGTTTGTTTTTTGTTTTTTGTTTTTTGTTTTTTGTTTTTTGTTTTTTTTTTAATTCTTTGGTTTGATTTGATTTATTTTATTATTTTTTAACATTCAGGAATCGTTAAATTACTTAAACAGAGTTAAAGCAAAGTGTTAGGAATTGGTCCATAAAAATTTAATCATAATTTTAGAAATCGTATATTTTGGTATCAATAAAGCACATTCAAAATTTTACTAATACAGCACGGTTGCGTTACTAAAAGGCTAGCAAAATAAAATAACAATAAAAAGAATTTAGCATTGCTATAATGGCCATTTCACACGATGTTATAGTTAAATCTACAATAAATTTGTTTGCATGCAATCTTTATCAAACATCAATTGGCAATCAAATTTTTGAAAATATTTCTCCGTGAGAGCAAACCATTAGTCATATCTTTTTGCTTGTTATTGTTTTCTCATTCAAGTAGAGATGGTTTAAATTGCTTTAATTCAATAGCTGTTCTATTAAGTTACATACATATTAAAACGATTCTGAAATTTCTTTAATATATTAAATTTTAGCTCGAACTTCCAATTAATACAGAGCAATATTTCCAGTGTTTTCCAAATAAAAAAAGTTCCTTTTTGGCCTGCACTGCACTCTATAGACGTTCATAAAATAAATTAAGTAATTTATGATCTTTTTTTTTGTCGTTTAGCATAAATGTTGATACTTAAAGCCATTGTCAACTTACTTTTTTATCGTTTAGAATACTAGACTGATAATTACCATGCCTCAATATAATATCCATGAATTAGACACCAACACGTTGATTTTGTATTTATTTTTGTTTATTTTCCTTTTTGCGGTTATATCACGTATCTGACGTCACAATGTACCAATGGGGCCATGATAGGGGTAAAGAACTTGAGGTAGGAGATTAAATTTATCACGTGACCAGAGTGGTGACTGTGATTGGCGGCGATACATTGTGACGTCATACGAGATATGACCGCAAGAAGGAAAATAAACGAAAATAAATACAAAATCAACATGATGGTGTCTAATTCATGGATATTAAGTTATGGTAATTATCAGTCTAGTATTCTAAATGATAAAAAAGTAAGTTGACAAGGGCTTTAAGAATTTCATACATTATTTTTCTGTATGAAATAATTTTTAAGCTGTGAAGCATAATTATTTTTCAATATTACATAAAGGATATTGTTATGTATAATTGTTGGTGAAATAGGGTTAGCATAGTTATAATGAATTTATTTTTGTCAGTGTATAAGTCAAGGTAAAAGAAATGTCAAATAATTCAGTACATATTGAATCGACGTTACACGGAAGATCAAAGTATTGAGTTTGAGAGACGAGCTTTGTACGCTTGGAGAAATTGCTGATGTGTTTAAAGTGCATCACATTCTCGGACAAATACGTTCAATCTCGCGTGAAAATCAAAGGTACCTTTCTCTTCCAGTACAATCACACCCGCATTGGTCTACATCATATTGCTTTACGGGGACATAGTTTTACTTTATATTCGTTTAAAATTTTCGTTCAAATTCCCTCCTAAAAAAAACTGTTTTTAAAACAATTATATACATACTTCAAATTATTATACGTTAAAAAAAATGTTCAAAAGAACTCTTGAGTGTGTGAAATGTGCCACATTCTCTCAACCATGAAAAGAGGTGTTAAAAACTCGACTTTGTAAAAACATGTATTATATACATATTATATAATTATACTTTTGAAACTTGATATTTTATAAAATTGAAAGTTAATAGTATAAAAGTGAATCGTTTAAAATATAAACACATAATTTGAATTTTAAAAAACTAAAAAAAAAAAAAAAAAAAAAAAAAAAAAAGATGAGAGATAAATGTGGCTCCTGAAATTTTGATACTAAATGTACTTTCTTAAAAGCAGATTTTAGAAGAAAAACTCTAAATGTAAGAGTCTACAGATTTTAGTCAAGTGGAGAGAGAAGAGAGAGAGAGAGAGAGAGAGAGAGAGAGAGAGAGAGAGAGAGAGAGAGAGAGAGAGAGAGAGAGAGAGAGAGAGAGAGAGAGAGAGAGAGAGAGAGAGAGAGAGAGAGAGAGAGAGTGGGCGTTAGGAAGAGTGAAAACACTTAAGAGAGAGAGAGAGAGAGAGGGAGAAAGAGAGAGAGAGAGAGAGAGAGGTAAATCACAAGTCACCCCCTTACTGACAACTCCCTAAATGAGAGTGGTTGAAAAGAAACAATAGTATATTCTAATATTTTTCCTCTTTTTTATTTTTATTATTTATTTTATTTTTGTATTATTATTATAGTTATTTAGTTTTTGTTTGCCATGTATTACTGTTGTACATATGATGAGATAGAGACTAATAAAAATCAATACTTCTCTCCTTTCCTTATAAATAAATATACAGTTAAAGATTTATTGGATGCATTTAATTATTTCATGCTATTTTACTTTCACAAAAATGTCCTGTAATTCATGTATGAAGAAAGTTTGAAGATTTCAAGAAGAAATACGAATAAAAGTTTAAACATACATACATAAACGGCAGTTTTGTAAAAATTAAAAACAGTTGATTGATGGTATCTGAAAAACTTACAAAAATAAAATAAAATTAATATAAAAAAAATCGATGGACATCTTAATGACCATATTTATAGAAAAACATTAAAATCATAGAAAATCCTAATGTTCCTAAAAACTTACAATTGTTACTAAATTTTTACATATATAGAGAATACGTAGAGTACGGGCAAAGAATTCGTTAATTTCATAAACAATTTTTTAAATCGGTCTTTGTATTATCTCCACAACTGTTGACAAAATTTTGAAGCCGAAATGTAAAAAAATTCAACTTTTAATATAACAATTTTTCTTTATGTAAAATTAAAACAAATACGCTTAAGTGAACTACAAAAATTTAAAAAAATAACCTTTAGCCGTAAAAACTACATTTATAAAGAAAAGTAACATAAACTTCCATAATGTTGTTTTTGTTTGTGAATTAAACTACTTTTTTTTTTGTAAAAAAGGAAAATTTTAATTATACAATTTACAAAAATGTAATTTTTTGTTTTACAAATTACCTTATTTGAACAAAACATTTTTTTTGTTTACTTTTTGCTCACTAACAGACGAGATGAACGTTTATTTAATAACTTTTTTAATTAATTTTTTTCTCTATAAGTTTATATAAAATATGCTAAAATTTTATTATTATTTTGTACAAATTTAAATAAGAGAGAAAATAATTTCATTATAATGTCAATAATAATTGTGGACTGGTCGTTTTATTCATCATTCGCTAAACACAGAACAATAATACAATTAACTAGAGAATTTTTTTGAAATTTAATATAATATATATATATTTTTAATGGCGACTTTTTTGTGTGTGTTGTTTATTTTAACATGGTAAACAGTAAATTTTACCATGTAATGGCAAGCTTAATAAAAATACAATTAATGTATAATTTTCCGTGTAATTTTTAGAGTTATCACTTACAAATAAAATTATATTAGTCAAATTCACTTTTACAAAGATACATTTACTGTTAAATAAATAAATCTACGGTCAAGTTTCCAGTTTACTAGACAAAAGTTAATATTTGATAATTATTATTATTATTTAGTATTAATTCTACATTTTGATTATGAAAAATAAAAATTAAGTGTAAGAAAAGCACCTTTGCAAAAAATAAATAAATTTAAAAAAAATTGTTGTGAAAGTTTAATATTCCGTGTGAAATTCCGTATGGTTTTTGTATGGAGTTTTCTAAAAACAATGTAATTGCTGAGAAAGGTATATAAAAAACTGATACTATAAATATTTCAGTTTAAAAATAAGCCTAACGTGAAAAAAAAAAAAAATTTCAGAAACGTCTTTCTGTAAAATAGATATTCCACTTCTCCACCTTAATAATTGTTTGTTGCTGTACACTAGAATGTCTTTGCTTAATTGCTTCAGTGGTGAAAAATAACTTTGCTGTATATTATGTATAGCATTGTTGATGTTGAGCCAATGTTATCTCCTCTTCTTTGTGAGTATGATTGCCAGATCAGTTGTGACAATATAAATACACATTTGAGATGACGCTGAAATGATGCATCGCTCCGGTATGTTTGTTTTGCTCCCTCTAACTTCAGACCCAAGTTATTTGGCACGTGACTTAGTAATCATATACGTGCTTATTTGTGCCGCCATATTTCTGCAATCTTCAAGTATTACACGGAGAGAACTTAGCCACCAGTTCGCACCTTCTCAGCTTATTCTGGAAGTCCGTATAACGTATACGTAAGAACACAACCATGATAAAACATTAACGAATCATATACGTAGCAACATACAGTATATAGTTAAGTTAAATTATTCTTTATAATGTAAACAACTTTTTAAATACTTGCACTGGTGGATACAATTTATAATATAACAAAATAAAATGTATAAAATGGAAAAGTATAAGTATAGAAATAAATAGCAAGAATGTTCGAATATTATACATTGAGCTATGGAATTTGTTTCCATAAAAATATCAAACATATTTTCTTCTGCTATTTTACTGTTGCGTTGATTTATTTTCATTAGTATTTTAGTAATTTACAAAGACTTGTTTTTTATTATAAATAGTTTTTTTCTTTTTTTTTCTTTTCATCGTGTAATTTGAAGGATATATTCTGCAAATATAGCTATTGCTGTACTTACAGTTAGTATAACATTTTAGATTTAACATTCAAATTATACACGATTCCAAAGAAATGAAATAGCTTGCACGAATATAAAAAACAACTTCACGCTGAAAAAGTTGCATAACTCACAGGCGCTAGAATTATAATGCAAAGACTTGCGTCATTTTTTATATCTGTCTTGAATGATAGATCAAAATAATAATAAAAATGCAGAAAATCTTATTTATTTGAAATAAGCATGTCATTGACTCACTTGAATATATGCAATTTTTTGTATGTAAAAAGTATAGAAGATTATATAATCTTGCATATGATTTCAGATTCTAAGAAATGTGTTTCTATTCTAGATTCTAGTGTATTACTTTTTTTCTTCTTTTCTTTTTTTTTTAAAGTTAGAGATAATCATCATCTTATAGCGTAAGTTTTAGCCGTGTATGAGGTAGATCAAATTGTAACACGTATAAGAAACAAGGGTGGGGGTGAGAGTAGTCTTGAGAAGTCAATTTCCGGGGTGGCTTGGTGTGTCATCGCCACCATCAGTCATCTCTCTCTCTCTCTCTCTCTCTCTAGTAACAAACGTCATGACAAAAATGTCACCTCATATGTAGCTTGTGGACTTTCACGTCAAACTTACTTTGTACAGTAATATTTTTAGAGTCAGAAAGTAAAAACTTTCCAAAAAGAGGGGAAAAAAAATCTACACTGACAAAAATACATGCACACACAAAAATTATACCAGCTCGGTACCAACAACTTTTCATATAGCAGCATAATTTCTGCACTATTGAGTAATACATATCCTGCAAACATTTGGTTCTCAGCTTTAACACAATAAGTTTCAGATTAATTTTAAGTAAAGCAAATCTCAAAATTGAAATCCTCAAAGCATATTTAACTGCATTGTATTATATTTGAACGTTATGTAAAACCACAACAAAAGGTATATGGTATACATACATGTATTTTATTGATGCTTATATTGTTATAGTAGGTAGACGTAGAATGGTTCAAATATTTATTTAGTGTTTTGTATATTGTAATAGCTGGGTTATTATTATGATAACATATTAGAATAGCCGAAGAGATTATTAAAGAGGTAATATTATTTGTTTAATACGGGAAGTAAGTGGACACGAACACCTTACACCGTTACCGATATTTTTTCTTAGATTACCAGTTATAAGTTGTAATGTTTACGCTAATGTTGTTTTATTGAATGAGGTAAAGTATAATATTATCTTGTTTATTTAAAAATAGCTGTTTATTATAGGTAACTGTTGAACGCTATATCAAAATATTTTTCACTTTTCCATTAACACCATCAGAGCATCTTATAAATTCTCAAATTTTTAAAGATTTGCTTACATTCATTCCATGACAAAAGCATAATAGAACGAGTCAATTTTTTTAAAAATTTTAAATACATTTATTTTAACAAAAACTTTTAAACAGATGAACAATTTTACTGGTGATTAATAATTTTTAAAAATCATAAAATAAAAATATAAAATATATATATATATATATATATATATATATATATATATATATATATATATATATATATATATATTATATATATATATATATATATATATATATATATATATATATATATATATATATTATATATTTTATATATATATAAAATATATTATTATAACTAGCAAATGTGTAAGATCTTTTCATATTGAACTGATTAAATATTTTGTGCTCCTTCATATCGTTCAGCAAGTCAGTTCTCAATCATCTCTCTTTCCTCCATCTGTCTCTTCTCATTTTGCTTTTTTTTGTGATACCATATCAATTTAATTTATTAATTTTCATTCTTATATTTCTTACTTTTGTAATTTTCTCTGCAATATTTTGAATTAATATATTTTCTACATTATTTTTGTACAATTATCATTACTATTATTATTATTTTATGTTTCACTATTCGTATATTACACGTTTTGGGTTTAAGCGAAAGAGTCAAACCTAAACCTTTGGCCTTACAGTAAAATTTTTTTTCTTCTTTTTCAACAAAGACGATTGTTTTTTAATTACTAAAGATTAATGGCATATAATACTATGGATTATACTTCGTTAGTTTTGACTCTTTTGTAATGATTTTTTTTATATCACATATCAATATTTTCTGTGACAACAAAAACTCATTAAAATTCTTATATTTTACATATCACTCTCCTAATATAAAGACAAAACCTCCTTCACATTCAATACAATCCTGGGATTTTTCTCATTATACTAATACGTATTACTGAATCTTTGAGTTTAGTATATATAAATATAAATAAAACTACTTACATTACCATTGAAACATTTACTTGTGTTTCTCATATATATGATAAAATGTAATGATATGATCCGTATAAAAAGCAAAGTCCGCTCCTTGAAATAGAGTATAAGGAGTCTCTCTCTCTCTCTTGAAAAAAAGAGAAAAAAAATCCATTCATATCAAACATATTTTGAGAACTTGTTCAGTCGCTATGAAGAGTTAAGTTAAAACCGTTAGTAAATAAGTCAACCCTTCATTCAACTTTTCCTGTAGAATTAATCTGTAAAATTTAAATCTTTAAGATGTATAAAGGGAAAGAAATCCATTTTAATTACGATTAATTAAAATGTGTGAAATTAAAATATATTAATACTAATAATATTAAAGAAATCATCATAAGATAAACATATGGTTATAAAACTTCAGTTTCAATAGAAGAGTTCATTTCTACTCTCTGTGAGAGAAAATATGATCATATGGTTATATTTTACAACATTTGTAAAATTTAATTTTTACCAAACCTTTAAAAAAGAAAAGTTCTTTTGCATGCTTGTCAACTCACATAGTTAAATTTAAAGACTTATTAATTATTATTGACTTTTATTGGGGTATGCACAGTAAAAATATTAAAAATATTAATTTTTATGTCTGTTTATTAGTACTTATTGTATTTTAATATTTTAATCATTCTGATTTCAAGTCAATTATTTGGTTTGACTTCACAAAAATTAAAATTAATTTACTGAAAATATTAAATGGCAAAATCTTTGTATTTACTATAATTTGTTTATATTTTATAAGATGTCAGTTGAAATACCAACAACTCGACAGCTCAGTTGGCTATATCGAGCTGGTATAGCCGAGTGGATGAAGGCAGCTGATTCGTAACTCTGTACTCCTCACCGAGTATAGGTTCGAGCCACTGCTGGGTGCGTACGTGAAGTTTGAGAGCACAACACGTCGCACGATGCATTCCATGACGACGCACAGCATACGCGAAGTTCATGATCGATGTGATTGCACCGACCAGCCTGCCTAGACGTTTCCACGGTTTCTCTAGACTGTCATGGCGAATGTCGGGATGTGTACTTAGGCTTTGGCCGGCCTGTGTGTGCTTTTCCATTAATTGGAAAGTCCTTACCTGTCGATAGGACAATGTCTTGACCGGGACTGGGATGGGTGTAGCACGATAACACAATATGGCAAGCAAAAAAAAAATAATAATAATAATAAAAAACAACAACAACAACATTGATTTAAGAATAATTGTTCTTTATTGACCCAGGCAGTTCATAGTAACAGTTTGTTACAATTAGAATTTTACAACACAATCTAAGTTTTAGACTAAATTTAACATTGGTTGTCACTATACAAATGTATTTGTTGATTTTGGATCAATCTGCGACGGTAGTTATAAGAACCCAAAAAATGATTAATAGAGTAATCTACCTCATTTGGAGTGGATATATATATATAACCATCGGCATTTGTTAATTCCAAAATACTGTATGTTCTTTGATACAAAATTTAATTTGTAACTCAATTTGTTGATATAACTTTTGCATGAGCTTGCACGCAAAAGTTACGTGACTTCATATCACAATTGTCAAAATAATAGATAATGACCTGAGCTTGCTTTCTTTCTAGGCCCTAATCAATCTGTATAACTTGATAAAATAAGTATTAAAAGTCAATAAAATTATTATTATTGCAACGGTATTATGTAAAATGTCATTTCTCCTATAATTGACAATGTATTTAATATACCAAAAAGATTGCGTTCGAACGCAAGGGTGTACAAGTGGTCACTTGAATAATATTCACTATAATAATAATATTACTTGAAACATTTATGTAAAGACAATTTATTTATTATATTATTTTAATCTCTCATTTTTTTCCGTTCTGTTTTAATGAATTAGTTTTTTTTTTTCTTTTCTCGTGTAATCAAATTGCGTCATTGAATGTTGAACCCTTACAGCTGAACTCAGTTATATAACACTAACGAACAAAAATTTATCTTCAATATAAAATACTTTTTATAAGAAATATCAAATCAATTTTTTTAACATGTATATATAATATATATTTTTATTCATGCTCGTTATGATACTTCAAACGTTATAAAAGATCAAAGAAATAAGCAAATAATTTCTCAAATGAATGTTATACTGCTTGATTCTTATGTATTGGAGCTCACTCCCTATATTTATCAAAGCAATTTATATTACTCAACTTATATTTCAACACGATTCTTTTATAGTACAGTATGTTGTGTAACATTATGCAAGAGATTATAAATAAAAATTTTCATTTATTTATTTGGTCAGAAATGTTGTACATTGAAAATATTTATTATATTTTTTGTTAGTTTTTAAATCGGGTCCATAAGGACATTAAAAAATGTATTTATTTGAGAAGTTCAATCTATATGAACCCAATATACATTTCAAACCCAATTTCTCAAGCCCACCCCACCCATTTTTTTTTTTATGGCTTTTATTTAAAGACTTTAAAATTCTCTTTTGTTCTATTGCAATGTGCAGCCACTATGACAAAAATCTTCTGTAACACCCCGCGATTTATTTGTAGAAATACGTTAGTTAAAGTCTCCTTACGAATAAATTGCAATACCACAAGGCAGTCAGAGTAAAATTTTATATTACATTGTCTCAAATTATATTATAAATTTTTAATTATTTTTTACCAAATTATTGAAATGAAATATATATATATATATATATATATATATATATATATATATATATATATATATATATATATATATATATATATATATATATATATATATAATATTTATTAATTAAAATATAACATTATATTCAAAAGTCTTATAAATTTGATAAAATCAATCACCGCGGTATATATATATATATATATATATATATATATATATATATATATATATATATATATATATATATATATATATATATATATATATACATATATATATATATATATAATTGATATATAATATAATTTTCACACAAGACTTTCAGTTTTTAGCAACAATTATAGCTACATAGGAAGGAAAAAAAAAGTTGCATGACTTGTTATGATTTTTTGTTTCGCAGTGACAACGGAAGTTAGAGCAACTTAAACTTAAAGTCCCATGGATTTCCTTAGTTAAAAAAAATAATAAAGATTATTTTGTTATTATTGTTGTTGTCAAATACAAAAATCACCATGGAATTTCTTTCTTTCTTTTTTTTTTCATACAGAAGCGAGAAGAATTACAAATAAGTTACAAAAAAAAATGTATACATACATTTTTTTTTTTTTGTCACTTGTTTGTATAAATGTACAAATCAAACATATTAGTATAACGACTGGACTAAAATTACAATCTATATGAATTACTGTATTTTAACAGTATTTACTCAGCGGTACTAATCATATATAAATACATACTGTATATACATATATGGTCAACATTACTATATAGTTCTAATATAATTCACACTTCCGCGCTGCAATATTTTTTGCTTGCATAATTTTATAGCGTTCTAATATTTTGTGTACATTTAACTATGTGTGTGTACATATTATATAAAACTGGACGGCACGTTGAATCTGCAAATAACTAGATTATAATGAATATTTACCTAAAATGTTACATAGTCGCAGTGAGATTTGTAATTATTGTCAATGTGTACTTGTGATGGTAAAAAAAAAAAAGAAAAAAAAATTAAAAATTAAAAATGTGTACGTAACTTGAAAATAATATTATAAAAATTATTTGTTCACGTTTACCATGTTTAAAGCATCTGTGACTTATAAATATTTGCTCCTACTATGAGTGCACGTTCTAGTGAGTACAATACTACACCCTGGCCAAAATAAGATCAGAGATTTTTATAACCGGATGCACTCCTTTTTCTGAAACAATTTTCCACAGATAAACACCAAAAATTTACAGGTGATTAATGTAATATTGAAGTTAATACGTGTTAAATTTTATTTCTATAACTTGATTAGAATCCGAGAAAAGGGGGGTGCATCCGGTTGTAATAACCTCTCTTCTTATTTTGGTAATGATGTAGGTACATACGTGCAATAGTCAGAGCACGATGTGTTTGGCCCATGATGACGCGTAACATTCAGAAATATTGTGATTTTAAAGATTGTACCACAATCGACTTGCCTACCCAATTTCACGGTTATATATATTGTCATGGCGAATACCGGGCTGTATATTTCGACAGTAGTTGGTCCGTGTTCCGTGTCTATAATATTTCATAACACCTGTTAATAAGACTATTATGTTCACATTGATAGGTTTTTGGAAAAGTTGCTTTGTTTTTATTAATATAACAAAAGAAACAAAAGTAAGAAGGAAAAGAAAGAGAGAAAAAAATGTCAACCTTTGTCAAGAATGTTTAAATGAAACATAATAAAAATAATATGTATTTAAATTTTAAAATTAATAAATTTGCTCATATGATAATTTTCTCAGTGTAATATTAAATGTATTATATTTAAAAATGTTAAAATTAATGCCTCGCTGATTTCAAAATTATAAATTGCAAATATTTTGTGTATATTTTTTTTGTCTGATTGGCAACAAATTATGTTTTAATATAATGGCAATATTATATACGCAGTACTATAATTTAAAAACTTGTTTGTATGGTATTTTAAACTTTTGCCATACACATTCATGACTCAGTGATCCAACCTTTTTTCTGTATTAAATAACAACGTGTACATTGTTAATAATACTATATGCACTAAAAAAAGGAAGAAAAAAAAAGAGTAAATAATAATATTAAATTTAGTTCATAGTTCTGTATGAATTTAAAAAATATGGGCGGTGGGTGGTAATTTAATTGGTGAACCAGCGCTTCATGGGAGTTCTGGGTCACCACTAGGGTCATGTCCCTAAGGTGTGAGAAAACGCCAGGGCCATATGACCCTGAACACGGAGTAAACACCGTTGAAAAGTGATTTAGTTATCAGGTTGTCATGTTTTATTTCTACTAATACATGCATGCCGTTTGACAATTAGATATATGTAGTTGCAAATTTACAACATTTAATTAAAATAAGGTCATCTGTATATTAATCAATGTTAATTCTATTATGAAATAATGAAACTAATTAAAATTGGAAATATAGTTTTCTCATGAATATTAAAATTAAGTACCATATAAAATTAAGTATGAAAGTCACTTTGACGTTTAAAAATAAATTCTAAGCAGCAAATTGAAAAGAGTTAAGTAATAATAAAACTTCATATATGGATTTTATCCCTTTCACTACCCCAAAATAGCTTCACTACTAATTGAACATATAACTTAAAAATCTTATCACTTTTTTTTTCTTTTTTGTACAAAATGTATAACTTTTTTTAGTATCTAACAAAAATGGAATATTTAGTTAAAAGTTTTCCGTATTGAAGAAGGAAAAAAATGTTAAGATGAGTAGCAAGTTTTTTTTTTTCTTATACCCAAATAAAAGATGTAATTATGGATGATGCATTAAAAAAATAAAAAATAATGAGAATAAATAGAATAAAACTAATAAACTAAGTGATAATAAGATGATAAATATTAAATAAATAAATCAAATTCCCCCTTATGTATAGTATACTTAGCAGAAGCTTTCCTTTCAGGTAATAGTAAGAAAATTTCCCTGATTTTTTTTTTTAATAAAAATAATACCGGAAAGTTATATGTTGATTAATGCTATAATTAAGTCATAACTTCCCGATTTTTATTATTATATTTTTCTTACCTTGTAGCGTCTATATGTACGTTTCGTGTATACGTTTCAACTTTAAAGACTAAACGGCAATATTGTTGAAAATACGTAGAGAAAATTGAGCTTATATACTATGTAATATGTCTCTATTGTGCGAAAGATCTCTTCCCTTACTCCCGAGTGACAAGTGTCAGTACAAAATGTCAGCGAAGTGTCACAGCTACAAAACCACGAGATATCCAAACAAACAAACTTGCCTTGTCACAAACACTTTTAATTAAACTGAGCTACAAGAATCTCTCGTGTGGTTTATTATAATTTAATAAAGTTACATATAAAATATTTTACAAACATTCCTTTCTAACCCCTTTTCTTTTCTCTATATAATTGTTGTTGTATGTGTGTTGTATATTACAAACATAAAAATAGATAATATAACAGCATATATATATATATATATATATATATATATATATATATATATATATATATATATATATATATATGTAGAGTAATTTTATTGTAACTTGTGTGAAAATAAAGCTTTTCATTAATATTTAATTTAATATTTTAAAGCCTTAATGCTTTATACTATTTATATTTATTATTGTGAATGCATTAAATAAGTTTACTAAATGCGGAAATATTTTTAAAATAATTAAATATTTATATTTTGAATTAGATTGAATAACGAAATTTGAAAATTAAAACCTTTTGAATATACAATAAGATATTCTATTTGAGGTTTTGTAAATACATTAAGTTGTTTTTAAATGTCTAAAACTGTAACATAAAAAAATTAATAGCACTTTTTTTTTTTTTTTTTTACTTATTTATTCTTATAAAAGAAAACAAAAATTTAGTAAAAAAAACAAACAAACAAAGCTGGTCACATTAATAACAGATTCTACAAATTGTAAAAATATATACAAATTGTGATTTTATGCAGAAACTCAGTCTTTAAATTCTATTATAAAAGGCATTTTTTAGTGTAACCAAGCATTCATATCATGATTATTTTAATTTCAGCCAAATATAAAACTTCTATAAAATATAATATTTTATAATATATTGAAATGAGCAAAATCAATGGAGTGTTATTCGTGTTAGCCAATCCTGGAGGCAAGGAAAAAACAGAAAGACCCGGCCCTACATGTAATTTCTTTGTTCTATAGTAAATCGCAACGTTGTCTTACTCGCGTTTTTATTAAAGAAAAATGTACCACAACAAGATTACATTTTTAAGTGGATACTATATAGACACTTTTATGTGAAGCGCTATTTAAAGTGTGTTTTTTCTACTGCACTGGAACGCCCATTTTATGTAAAAGATTCCACTTTTGGTTTGAATATTCTATAAGCATTATGTAAAATAACATTTAAAAATATTATACTCTCTATGTCCTCATAATATTAGTATAATTACTGCTTTCAAAATTTGAAAAGTCCGGGTACTCAAGTGAGTTCATGGCTATATTTTTTTTGTTACACGATTACGTTTTCATGCATTTTTTATATAAAAAATACAGACTTCATAACTACTTTGTATTGCCGTGAAAAAAAAAAAAAAAAAACAAAAAAAAACAATCTCTCAAAATGTTTGTACTTTACACTTCTCGTTCCGCATAGTCAGTGATAGTGACAGTAGCTCGCATCTTGGGTTTCTCAATGAACGACCTGGCTGTCTTGCCTCTACACTCAATGTCAATGTCTGCGTCAATTTCCAGCAGAAAGTTAAAAATGTTCCACAGCTGTCCCTCCACCGCAAGAAACACCGCGGTCTCACCACATACATTCTGACTATCAACATTGATATTCTCAGGTACACCTTTCATTAGCAATCGTTCTCGAGTCATTTTCTTTAGGAACTTTAGAGCCTGTTTCTCCTTTAATCGTTCTTTAATCACACTGATGACGAGGCAGTGCAACAAGGTGTTGCCATCTTTGTCCACGTCATTCACTGCAGCCTCGTGCGAGCGTAAAGTCTGGAACACGTACCACAGATAGTTGACGACTGTGTAGTGAATTAGACTCTGCCCATTCCACATTCGCATATTGGCAATATCTGGGGATGTGTCTTTCAATTTGCGCAGCATTGCGTCTAGTAGGTGGGCCTTTACATCTTTGGCGAACTGTGTGGATAAATGATAAAAAAAAAGAAATTAAATAAAACGTCAATAAATAATTACAAAAAAAAGAGCTTACAATATCATCCGAGCAGACTGCATGGAAGCAGTACTGAAAGTGCTCCAAACTGACGTGCTTAAGCTCGTGCTCAAAACTCTCGCGTTGTTTCTTGTCAAGCGTACTTGGACAAAACCTCACGGGCTCCTCGTAAACTGTCATTGGACGCCGGCTGCTCATCTTCTGTTTATTCATGAAATGTAGATTTAATGTTAACGACTGATTTATACAAAAAAATCTTCAATATTTTCGAATATGGCAAAGTTGAAAGCAATTTCTATGAATTATATACTTTCACTAACGCCACAACGTCTTTATTATATAGTTTGTATATTTGCAATGTAATAATTAATAATCATAATAACATTAATAACAATATTGGTATTATTCAATCTATTACTCTGCGTGTGAAAGGAAAGGACCATTAAGAAATAAAATGGTTTTACTGTTCTCTCACAAAATTTATAAATTTTAATTTCAGGAAAATCAAAGCCATATACGCCAAACTGTACCGATACAGTGATTTAATTAATTATTCCAAGAACAAGGGAAAAAAAGAAAAAAACGTGGACTTGATTTTAATTTGTAAAACAAAAAAGCCTATAACACAGGACGCAATATTTTCATTGCGCAAGAAAAAAAAAGTTATTGCATTGATTTTCAAAATAATGCAATATTTAAAAAAAGTTGCACATTGTTCTGTGGAATTAGTTGTTTTCTTACTTACCAAATCAAACTCTGGCTAGCAATATGCTCACTCACAGTAAGAAATAATTATACTTAATCTTATCAATTTATACGTTATTACTCAACTTCCTTGTTTGTGGTCATCTTGCATTATTATATATGCAACTGAATTATATAACTCAGCACTTCTGTAGCTAACAATATAATATTGCCCGATATAATAATAATATCGATACAATAATAATAATATTATAATATGATATAATAATAAGTGTGCCTCAACTTCACAGTCACATAACACTACACGTACAATAAACTTATCATTCACATGAGTAGTGTGACCTACCTTGTAAAATTTGGACAGAATTGATAACGCAAGAGGTCAAGTATGAAATAATAATTTAACTTTAATTTTAAATAATAAAGAAAAACAAGCATATACGTTATTTATTATGCTATAATGGTATTCACATTTTTTTTTTTTTGTTCTTTTGCTACATATATACCCTTGACGTTGACGAGTGTTTGATTTGCGCTTTGAGTCTGCCCTAAACCCTGGGAATGTGACTCACTCAGTGTATGACGTGTCCCTATCCAAGGTAAGGGTATTGGAGGAGGAGACACGTGACCTAGTGACGTCAATGGTTGGTAATGAATTACACCAGCTTGACTCTCTTAGAAGCTTGGACGATGTAGCCCATCCCGCACGACTTTGCGAGCTTATACTCGCGGTCATGGAAACCAGCATTGGCGCAGAGGAAATAAGGTGAATCCATCACCCACAAGTGCATCTAAGATGAGAAGAAACTTGGAAAAATGCCTTGCTTTTACAAAGAACGTTTTCAATCCAGGTTGAAATTGTGGTTACATATTGGGAGGTTTCCCCTTGACCGATCATGTTTCTAATGGTCACATACGTCGAGGACGCTGGAAAAATTCTTTTTTCTTTTTTTTTCCGCGTGCAATATTATCTTTTATATATTCGACGATACATAATGTTGATATTCGTGCTCAAAGTTTTTTTGGGGGGGAAAAAATTTTCAAGAGAAATTTGTGGTCCATAAGATATATTATAAGATTTTATTACGTTCCATGTCTTAACAGAGTAGAACAAATCATGGCACAATAACAAAACACATAATATTCCATATTATATGAAAGTAATTAAAATATGTAGTTATTATCATTCATTTAATCAATTATGGACATAAAATGGTAAATTAGCAGTATTTCACATTGTTTGAGGATAAATAATCTGAAACACTGTAAAACATATTCTCAAGAAAGTAATTTTGAACGGATTGTTTAAAGGATGAATCACATAATTGTTTATAACTTACATACACATCATAACTTCCAAAATTAAATTTCACAAAAATTAAATCAGAAAGTATGCGAAATCTGTTTATTATATCAAATTTCAAGTATTAAAATATGTTTATCTTACTAATAATATTTTCCACAACTTATTGCTATAAAAATATTAAAACTAGTAACTACTTAGATATTTCTTCCCTATCCCGACAAAGACAATTTAGATAGCAACTTGTAAAAGTCAGGACACAATGAGAACTGAACTCACATCCCCTCTCTTTCATACTGATCTCTTATTATTGGACCACGGGGACTAACATCGACAAACGCTCAGCTTTAAGGTCAGTTTATTATACTGACCCTGAGATGCACGCTGGTTAACATATCTTACTAAATAAATATATATTGAACCTCATTAATAGAAACCGAATTTTTGGCTGTTGCAGTTACAGATTTCATTATTACAGACTTATTTGCTCCACAGTCTTCTATACTATCCTATATAAAAGGTTTAAGGTATACTGTATGCAGTACCTATTACATTCACACACACACACACACACACATGTGATACTATGACTATAGAACACAATAATACACAATACAGTACACTATACTCAATCTCAAGTATTATATTATAATGTGTATAAAAATATGATTTGTACTGCCAGGAAGTTTATATAGAGGTTATCATAGAGATAAATGCCATATGATTTATAATGTGTATTTGTTATACCCGACACTATAAATGTGCTTATAGAAATAATAATATTATATGTATTTTAATTTATAATGCTATTACTCATTCATTTGTAATTATAATATTTATAATTGTTTAAACATTTTAAATGTTATTAATTTTTGATTGATCTTCTTTAATTAATACCATAATAAGATGTTTCAATCAAAAAAAATTATTATTTTTACCTGCTTTGCTGAGAGCAAGAGAGAAAGAGAGAGAGTTTTCCTCATTAAATTATTTAAGACACACTTAAAATATATACGTCCATATCAAAGCTTACCAAAATCTTTGAACAATATAATATGTTATAATTAAATGTCAAATATAAATAGAACACAAATTTATTATAAACGAATTATTCTTATAATATTTATTTCTATATAAATATAAATTAAAAATATAAAAGCGAATATTGCAATTTTATAGTATAAAATATAAAAAGTGAATAGGAAGCAGAATTTGATTTACACATTGGTAAAAATATACTTTGGGATATAACTCATGATGCAGAACACAAATATCAATACCCACTTTTACTATAAACCACTCTCTCTCTCTCTCTCTCTCTCTCTCTCTCTCTCTCTCTCTCTCTCTCTCTCTCTCTCTCTCTCTCTCTCTCTCTCTCTCTCTATCCCTGTACGCCTATAACACCCCCGTGCCTCCCTCCCCAAACCCTTGCTTCGTGAGGCTCATAAATTTCTCTCGGTTAGGTCACCACAAACATAAATAATACACACAATGACTATTAATTTTATTTAACTGCTAATATATTTTTTTAAATAAAAGAAAACTATATAAAAAAAAAAACTTGATAATATATATATTATAAAAAAATTATCTCAATTATTAAATATAATACTTTAAACTTGCTTACTAATTACTTTTTATTAATTAAAAATATATTTTACAAACTTTTTGTTTTTATACACGCAAGAGTTTATTGAAATAATGTTATTAAAAAACGTTATAGAATGTCTTAAGTTTTTTACAATTTCAAAGTTATTATTATTTTAATCTATATATCGCTATTATATGGAGAAAATTATTTAAAAGTTTAAATATATATTAAAACTGTTTCGGAAATTTGGTTGATCAAAAGTTATAAATAAAACTTTACAAGGGAAAAATGTGTAAACATTTTGATGAAACTATATGAGCTTCTCATACTACCATAATATAAGTTTTAAATTATTTTGAGAGCTCTTCTGAACATTTGTTTAATTTTTATTTATCATATTCGTCAGAATATTGGGTTCTACTTCAAAACTATAAATTAAAAAAAAAAAGAAGAAAAAAAAAAGTTAATTAGGAACAATCAATATTATATTTAATTATTTAATTATAGATTCATTTATCAATAAAAACCATTTTAATTTAATTTAAACCATTTTATTATGATTATATAATATATATTTAAAAATGAAAATTGGGTTAAATTCTAAAACAATGAGGAATGAATCTTATAAAAACAATAGGTTTATTTCCCTACGATATAGGTCAAAAATGAAGTTTATTTTACTATCATTGAGCGCTGCAGAGGGAGCACTTGGATAGCTGCTCTAAAGCATTTTATACATAAAGTTTAAAATATTTACAGGAAAAATAATATCTATTTTTATTTACTGAAAAATAATTCTAAACCTAAAACTCTCGCCTTTTAAAAAATATATCTTAATTGTTTTTGCTTAAATATGATTATTTATTTCAATTTAAAATATATATTAATATTGGTGGTAAAATTTTCTTGGATTTTTGTTTTAAAACACACGTAAATAAGGAATAATAATATCTCTAGTACCCCTCATTTAAATATTTCCAGCTTCAATACTGTAGGGTCCATTTTAAATAGGTGTTATAGTGAAAACATAACTTTGTCATTCTTATTTTAGTATACAAATAATGTAAACACACACACACACACACACACACACACACACACACACACACACACACACACACACACACACACACACACACACACACACACACACACACACACACACACACACACACACACACACACACACACACACACACACACACACACACACACACACACATATATATATATATATATATATATATATATATATATTATACATTAGAGCACACGATTCTTAAATAATTTTTTTAAATGTCACAAATAATTTTAGTGCTAGCAACAATCTTCAAAGTTGATTTCAATTTCTGTTTGATGGGGGGGGGGGGGTGTTGCTAGATTTATTCCATTTAAATACTGTACATTAACCGAGTTATTATGTTATGTAAATTGTTAGAATAAAAATTTAGATGTGTGAAAGTGCTTTGAAGTGCCGATTAAAATTGTAACTATATGTATGAAAAATAAATAATAGTTTTGGAAAGTCGTCTATATTTTCAAGTACAAATTTAGATAGTGCTGAACGTGAATGACACAAAATACAAACAGTATTTTGAAAAGAGAAGCACTTTACTCCTCGCAAATACAACGCAATCGTGCGAGAGAACATAAGAGGATTACGTATTATATTTTGACTACACCTCCCTCCTTCCTTCCCCTGTCTTGATAACACACAGTATCACCTCATAAAATATCACGCCATAAAAATCTTTATTTCTTTATAAAATTTAATGTCACCATTTTTTTTTTCTACATCAAGTTTTTTTATGTTATGATTTTTAATAACTTTATTGTATATGACTTTATCTTTTAGAAAGAATGTATTTTTTTTTTATTATATACGTTGCTAGCTAGACTTATAATTTTTATACTATCTTACTTTATGTATATGGGTGAAAAAATAGCAACAAAATTATCATTTTCTATATTATATTTTATACCCCATGGTCATGAAATAGTGAACCAAATTATACAAAATATTCTTCATGACCAAATACATTGTATTTGGAAAATATGTAATGAAAATAATATTGCTTTGTATTTTATTACAAATATTCTTATTATTTTGTCAGATATATAATATATATATATATCAGTCATGGAGTATCGGTATCGACTGCGATACGATATTCGATACTATACCGATACTTTTATCGTATCGGTATCGTATCGGGGCCTTTTTAAAACGCAGTATCGAATATCGGTATCGGTCACCGATATCAGCAAAATATCGTCGAATTTCGATACTTCTTTTCGATACTTTGAGACTTTTGCTCTCTCATAAAATAAAAGTAAAAATACAAAAAAAAAAAAAAAAAAAAAAATTAAAAAAACTTATGAAGCAACGAGAACATTCCATTAGTGATTATCTATCTTTCGTACTTGGACAATAAAATTCACTCCTTTATTTTTCATTGTGCTATAACAACAGGGTAGGGCGCCGTGCACAGTATTTTTATTTTATACCTTTTATAAAGCCACCAGGTAAAAAGTAATTTTTTTTTTGTATTTTACATACAATAAAAATAAAGAAAACAGTGTTAAAACTTTTTTCTTCTTTTTATGAAAAAAAAAAAAAAAAAAAAAAAAAATGAGCGATCGACTGTCGCCAAGTTTCTGAGAAATCCGTCGTGTGGTCGTACAGTACTATCTATGATCTCTCCTAATGATTAAAGCGCCGGTCATGGTTTTACTATGGCGCCGGTAGAAATCACAATAAAATATAGTCAATGATTGACATTTTAAATCACTGTAATTGTATATAAATTCAATGCAATACCAATTACAAAAGATGTAGCATACTTCCGTTAATGTCTTTATACAAATTTTTTACAAGGTTAAATTTTTAAAAAGTTTACAAAATCAAAGGATTTTTACAACTAGAGGGGAAATTTGGACTTTAACCCCTTTGATGTAGCGGGGATGATTTGAGCCAATAAAATAAATACGAAAGCTAATGATAATTTGTTTACTTTAGCAAATAAAAAAATACAGTGAAAAAAAAATTAAATTTATTAAATATTTGAAGATTACTTCTATACGAAATAAAGAAATTGCTAATTTGTAAATAATTAACAAAAGTGCTTGGAAATAGTTGAGGATATTCTATTCGTATAATTTCATTAAATGAATGAAATATAATTTTTTTTTAAATCTACTATAATTTTTTTAGTCATTTTAGTTTAACAAACGAACAATAGAATAAAATAAATAAATAGGTGAGCAAATAAGTAAATAAATGAATAAATAAATGAATAAATAAATGAATAAATAAATAAATAAATAAATAAATAAATAAATAAATAAATAAATAAATAAATAAATAAATAAATACATAAATAAAAAAATAAATAATAAATGTGGCAAAAATATGCATGGATTTTATGATACCAATTTATGTCTCAAAGGTGAAAAAAAAAATGAAATTTATAGTGCAATATTTATTGTATGAGATATAGCAAAAATATCGAAAAAGTATCGGAAAATATCGGTATCGTATCGGTATCGTATCGGAGCAATTTTTTTTGGCCAGTATCGTATCGGTATCGGTATCGGGAAAATTTAAAAATATCGGTATCGTATCGGTATCGAAAGTTTCGGTATCGACTCCATGACTGATATATATATATATATATATATATATATAATGATGTACTTATAGTTACAATATGGTTCGATGATTTTATTAATTTGCAGGATTTTACTGTAAAAGAACTCACTTGTTATCGTTGCCCTTAAAGATTATACATACAAAAAATATAAAATATACGCATAAAAAAAAAAAAAATATCATTAGTCTTCTTTATTTTAATAACGTTTTGTAGATACACTTTTGCATGTTTTAAGTTGATAACAAAAATACTGACCAAAGTTTTTCACCGGTCAGAAGTAATTTCAAAATCTGCTAGGTAATATGAATATAAATAAATAAATAAATAAATAAATAAATAAATAAATAAATAAATAAATAAATAAATAAATAAATAAATAAATAAATAAATAAATAAATAAATATAAAATAAATATAAAATAAATAAATAATCGTCTTTATTCAAAAATATTATACATACTGTATACATATTATACGTATAATACATATTTATAATTTTACCATTTGTACAATAAAATATAATTATAGATGTTTAAAATGAAAATATACATAAAAATACAATAATATACAATATAAAAATAAATATATGAAGTAAATGAAGCATTAAAATTTGTCATAAAATGAATTTATACGTGTTAACCTGTTATACGTCGTTACATTGCATGTTACAAAACGTATAGTTTCAAAATTAAAAATAATAATAATGTAATTTTGTAATATATTTAACATTATTGAATTGTTATACTTATATATAAAAAGAAAATGTACTGTATGGTAGAGATTTCGTATGCCAAGCAGTGTCTTTTGAAAATATCATCCCGTTCTTTATTTTAATAATTTGCATGATGGCTTACCCTTGTAAGGATCAAAGGCAGAATAAAAAAAAAAAAAGTCTCAAAGGAATTTCATTAAAATTACCAGCATCGCTGATTGCACAAATGTTATAATTTTATGCTAAAATTTTATGAAATGAAACAACCACCCATTTCTAATTAAACCTATACTTGACCAAACTATATGGTTTTAAAAAGTAGGTTTTTGATGACATTATGGTATATAAATAATATAACTGAAAAGTATTATAAGTTATAATATTGTTTTATACAGAAGCATTCAGTCAATAAATAATAAAATAATAATTTTCCCTTGAAGCTCAATTATTTTTTAATATAAGTTTGTAATAAAATTTAATCCTCATAAAGACTCAAGTTGTAATAAGCTTCAGTTTTAGTACTTTGCCTTGATATACTTTATTCTCTCTCTTTCTCTCTCATAACGGCAGCAGAATAACGATATTACTTAGACAACGGCACTAATCTAATATTGCACACTACCCCCCTCCCCTTTCTCTCTTATAAATTTATACATACATCGAGTTATAATATATCTCATGCAGGCAAATTGATTAAAGCTTAACATTGTTGCCATATCCGATCACTTTTGACTTCAAAATTTATCAGACGAATATTATGGCAAAAAATTTAAACCCTTTAAGTAACAATGACATTATTGCCTTGAGAGAGAGAGAGAGAGAGAGAGAGAGAGAGAGAGAGAGAGAGAGAGAGAGAGAGAGAGAGAGAGAGAGAGAGAGAGAGAGAGAGAGAGAGAGAATTATAGAGCGTAATATTAAAAAAAAGAAGACAAAAAGAAAAGCTGATGGTACCCACAATACTGTACTTACAAAGACGCAAAATTTCTGTCATTATTGGCATTACTGCCTTCCCCCCTCCCGCCCTTGTTTAATTAATAGCTGCGACTAGCTGATATAATGGTTCTGTGATCAAGATTTTTTTTTTTTTTTTTTTTTTTTTTTTGTTCAAGCCATACCTACGCACCATAATCATCCTATAGTATGTGTCTCATTTATTTCTTCATAACATAATTTTTTTTTTTATTATTCGGGTGAAATCAGGTGTAAACAATTATATTATAATACTACATTAAATCATTCAAAAACTCACACTTAATTTTCAATGTTAATATTACAATTATAATACAATAGATTATATTAAAAAAAAATACATTTGAAATATAAATTTAAAACAATGTTATCACAATCGTATACATCTCTTCTCGCTCTCTCACATAAAATTTCAATTTAACCAACTCAATTCAATGCGATATTACATCGCGCATATCCAACACTGATTGAATTTGCTACTCATTAACTATTTTTAATATTAATCAGCAATAACATTGTCATAATGTTTTAGTTTGATAGAGAAAATTTATTCATTCACTGTTTATTTTTACTATAATAATATGTTGTAATTTTTTTTACCAGCTTTATTGATATACTTCGTCATTAATTTATATAAATTTATTGATTATGAAATAAAATCATTAAAAGACAAATTATTGTTTCAACACAATTTAATTTTGTAATAAATTGGAAAATTAATTAAAAAAAAAAAAAAAATCTGCTCTAAAAAAATTCGCGGTACAGATGATTTGACGTTGGAAAAGACCACAATACGATGAATAGAAAAAAAAATTAATAACGGAACATTAGTAATGCAAATTTCATAAATTAATATATATATATATATATATATATATATATATATATATATATATATATATATATATATATATATATATATATATATATATTTGTGAACTGTGAACTATTCAAATATTTTTAAACCAAGAGTACTAGATATTAATATATAATTATTGTACACTTGTTTACTTTTTCATTATAATGTGTCTCATATTATGAAAAATACAACTTTAATACGAAAATTAGCTTTTCATGTTATAATATAATCTATTTTGAATTTATTTAAATTTTAATTGTTGGTAAGTACAACAATGTATCACCAATTTAATCTTAAGTAACAAAGAGCAGTACAGTGTACAGTACATGTATATAGATTGTATAGAGAGTATATATACATAACATATATACATATATATATATGTATATATATATAGACAAAGGGAGAGTGGATTGCGCATAAGTTTGGTGTGTAAATCAGAATTTATGGTTGAGTAGCGATTTCATCAATGCCTGAGAGAGAGAGAGAGAGAGAGAGAGAGAGAGAGAGAGAGATGTAGTGCATAATTTGCGGCTCACTGGCTGCCCCCAGTGCAAATAAACATTATTTTGTGGCTGTGTTTACATGCTCTATTCACATTTTTAAATAAAAATCAGATTATGTATAATAAAGAAAATAATAACATAGAGAAACAACATCCCAATCATCAAACTTGTTATTTCTTTTCATTTTCATTTTTTTTTTTTTTAAATTCCAACAAGTAAATGTATCAAAAATTAATTAAAATTGTTGCTTATCGATGAAGGGTGCTAGCTAATTACATATTCAAATTCAAAAAGGAGAGAACCCCCTAATTTCATCCTTGAGCATTCCGTATCCCTGATTTTGCATTCATCTAAGAATCTACGTGTACGCAGAAAAATCTACCATAAAAAAAAGCCGGAAAATTTTAAATGAAGAATTCTTATCGTCATCGATTTTTACGTTTTTTAAAGCTAAAATAGTAAAAAAATAATAAATTTTTTTAAGAAAGTTCAATCACTTATAATGCCCTCATCTTATATGTCTGTTGTACCCGCGGTAACTTTTATAGAATTAATTAATAATTACAAACGAAGTAATAACGGAAAGTTATAACTTATATATAAGTATGGTAAGTTTCAATGATATAGTTTTTCAACTAGTTTCCATGAAATAGTTTGAATTAAAAGTAAATACTGGATGTAATCGGTAAATACATCTTGTCACAGTTTTAGTAGCTTCAAACATACAAAAGTATGGTATCCCCCATCAAAAGTTTTCTGAAACCGATGCAGTTCCCCCCGTCCCCTAAAAAAAAAACTAAGAGGATATTTTTCTCAATGCTATAAAGGATAGGAAATTAGTGCGGGTGCTCGCTATTTTCCAAGCCACACATGATTGTTTAGCGTGCTACACAAGTAACATCCATTGCATAATTTTTTTTTTTTTTTAACTTTTACTGCTGTTTTAAACTTATCAGTCACACAAGCTCATTAGTCATCATCATCATGTAATCAGTAAAATTTTCAATTCTATAGAGTATTATAGTAAATAAAAAGTGATGTACAGTATATAAATTATTATCATCATGTAAACTGAGATTTAGTTATGCTTTTATGTTGCTGGCAATGTATGCTCTCTCGAACCATTGCATCTCATTAGCTCCACCTTTGAACCTGAAACTACTCGCAATAATGCTTGACCACAGACTTGCTAGCGGCGACCGTAGAGTCCTAACTCTCTACTCTCTCTCTCTCTCTCTCTCTCTCTCTCTCTCTATGTATAGTGTATACTATTATATACATACGTCGGGATTGTTCGCTTTACTGCACCGCAAAAAATCAATCATTCAGAACTCGATACAATATGAAATATCTCGAGTGAAATGAAAATATACAATCACTAAAATTACATTATACATTAACCACCGTAGAAAAAAATTATTATTAATAATAATATAATAAGAAACTATAGATTTTGTTACGTTTATTAATCTATTATATAGGGTATATATAATTTAATAGTATATTACATTATGTATTTCATTTATCTGTTTTTTTTTCACGCATAGGTTAAAAAAATATATTGTCACAATAATATCTCATTATAATGGTAGCATCAACCTCAAATATGATTTAAAAATTAAACACAATTTTAATTAAATAATTGTTATTTATAATTATTGTCTTTATATTTTTAAACAGATTTATGTATGCTGTACAACACCAAATAACTCTGAATAAAAGTCAATTTATTACTTCAAAGTCAATATCAACTTTTATATCGCATGATGGTTTTAAATTAAGCTTCTAGTCCACTGTCACTCATATTTTCAGATACATGGAGGGGCTATATTGTTGGTGACAATTACAATAGCCCATTATAGCCCTCCCCTCTTTCAGGTAGGCTGCTTTAAACTGAGAACTGAGCACTTTATCTAGATTCTATAATAATTATAGTTTGTATAATAGAACTTATACGAAAATGCTTGATCTAAAGGTTAATGCACTTTTATACTTTTGATATGAAGAAGGAAAAAGAAAATTCTACGTGTTTATTCAATACACACTGGATAACGTATTTACCACCATAAAAACTAAGTGGAATGGGTATAAAAGTTTGCATTCGTGTCTGAAAAGTATTCTCTAATTTTTTCACTTCAACACTTACCCCTATAACTTGATAACTTGCACAGATTTTGTTTTTAAAGGGTGTGTTTTAGGCGTGAACCACTTGTGAAATAGCCTCTGGTCACACTGTCATGATTCATGTGAGGTGTGAATATTTACGTCACTAAAACACGCGTCAACTACTTAATTCGTAATTATAAACAGAACAGCCCCTGGTCAGTTAAAAAAAAAAGAAGTTAATTTAAGTATTAAAATAAAATAAACGTGCAGAAGAAATGTCAAATGTGTACTTCCTTTCTCGCTCTCTCATCATGTCATTTGGTTCAAGTACGTGGAGAATCGTGTTGAATATGCTAAGTTTTTCACTCACTTTACAATTATTACATTCCTCGAGGGATGCAACGTACTGTACTGTACATATAGCTGCGTTCATGCACGTTTATCCCATTGAAACAACATAACGTATAGGGAAGCCTCACAATGTAGCACTTAAACTGTATAATAAAATATTATACTGATGTAATGAAAATTTTATATTAAAATGTTATGATTTTGTCATATGAAATTATTATAGTAATTGATATGAAAAAGTAAACATATATATATATATATATATATATATATATATATATATATATATATATATATATATATATATATAATTTATTCAGATAAGTTGTTAGAACTTTTTGAAATATCAATAAATGTTCAGTATTATATAATACAAAACTTTTACTGTAAATTTGCCAATAAATTTTCAAAGAATTCTTGTTTACTATGTCAACACTTCAATTTCTAAAAATGAAGATTTTTTTTTTTAATTATATAAAGTTTATTATAAAAGTTGTCCTCGTGAATTATCTGTGTCTTTATTTATTCACAACACTCACACACGTGGTTGACCGACTGACGGGATCCAGCTGATAAAAAGATGCACGGCTGTCAATGCGACTGATATATCATGTCATGACACTTAAGGGGGTAGGTGACCGACTGATATCTCGCAAACTAGGACGGTTGCGAATAATAATAATAACACAAAGTAAAGAAGAAATGTTACTTAAAAATTTAGTTATGTCAAACATGTAAAAACACGATCAAATTTTGAAGTTATTGCACTTTAAAGATAACATGTAAATTTGGAAATTTAAATTTGAGCGGGAAATTTTAGTCAAATTAGAAACTTTTTTACAATTAAAAATATCATTAAATTATTTTTTTTGGTATATATATTTTTTTTTAAATTTACTTGATTTTATTTGAAAATTATAGTGTTTGTTTTATTGGAATTAAATCATGTGCAAAAAATTATTGGGAAAATGTAGTTCTTCTTTTAGCGATTTCCGGTCCAAGTCGGTCCCCCACCGCCTTAATGTTTAGCGAGTGTGAGTAACGCAATCTCACCGTATCACTCTGTGATTGTTATTGACCGATAAAAGTTCGCTTTTCGTTATTCATTTGCCACGGAACCGGAATAAGTCACAAAGAGCGCGAACGTTGATGACCAATAGCATAAGGGAGATTTGAGCGCCAGACGGCGTTCAAACAAGTTTTTATCTAGTGGTATCGACTGTCAACACTAGATGGCGCTGTTCGCTGCAGTGTTTTTCAAGGTAACTGTCTCTGTGACTTATTCCGGTTCCGTTAGGGATACCAACCTAACAGTGTTCCTTTATCGGTCAATAGTTAAACCTGATTGCTTGGCGAGTAAAGTACATTTTACAAAGTTGAAACGTCATCGGTGTGCGACTGGAATCAAAATCAGGAAAGCTTCTTTCATATATAGAGACGCATGACCCAGAGATCACATTATACTGTCAGGGTGAAGAAAAAAGAAAAAGAAAAAAAAAAAAAAAAAAAAAAACAAACATATATATATAGACGTCGATAGAAATACACAGTTCATTTATATATTTGGTTTTTAATTTGCCGATTTACGATGAACATTGAACATATTAGGTTAGGCTTCTTCTTCTTATTTTAATTTCATATAATAACAATTTAACTCTAAAAATTAAACTATATATTAGTTTTTTAAGCTTTTTCTTGTGACACGAGATGCTGCAGAACCAGACTTCTAGTCACAGCAGATAAAAGATCACAATTCTCCGTGATGAACAATTCTGGAAGGGATACTTACGCCTTAGGTCAACCTAATGCATTAGGTTGACCTTCAAAGGTGGTAATTACACTTTTGGTTTTATTTTTTCCTGAGGCTGTTTAGATAGGAAAATTTTGTTTTCTGAACTCAAAATTAAAAGTCAAAATTTACTTATATATATATATATATATATATATATATATATATATATATATATATATATATATATATATATATATATATATATATATATATATATATATATATATATATATATATATATATATATATATATATATATATATATAAGTCCTAAAAATTAAAATATGGTTATACTTATGACACCTCTTAATTAAGAATTACTTAAAAACACGCAACGACACACAATATTTTAAATGAACTTAATTTGTTTTATCTTTATTTTGATATATCTGGCTCATTAATTTTGAATCATTTTAGATTCCAAAATATCCCACTTTTTGTCTACCCATTTTTAACGTTTTTTGAAGAGATGAATTAAGACAAGGAATACAAAGCGGTTTAAAGCTATTGCTGTATAATGTTTAAATTTACGCAAATTTTAACAAAAATAAAATACCAGATTAGAAAATCAATCAAGATATTTTTTTAATATTATTATTATGTAATGGAAAGTGAATTTTTCTCTGCCTGTTATTCAAAGGTAGCAAGCCCATGTGATACTATATTATCATGCAAAAAGTCAGCTAAGTGATACTTGGTCAAAGTTTTGCAAGTAAGAGTCAATACTCTTTCTCTCTCCCATACACACACGGGTCAGTTTGAGACTATCAATATCTATATATAGTAGACAGAACAAAGATGACGTGTGGATCAAGAGGTTAAAGTGGTAAAACGTGTGAAAACACTTCAACTTTGAGAAAACACTCGAGTAATGTGTTGGCCATGAAGCCAAGTGATAATCACTCGAACAAGTGGAAAACCTTGGGGCAGTTTTGTTATAATATAGCATCACTTTAAAATGTATGTAATTCTCATTTTCAAAGTTTATTTTCATTGTCATTCCTATATTATATTACAAGAGTATAATATATTATACTAATTCTCTCGTTCTCGACGTTCACGCAGACATCACGTAGGCTGGTATTATTAATTAAATTCAGTTTTAATTTTATTAATTTTCTTAAGTGAGAATGATGTGGATGTGTGTGTGTGTGTGTGTGTGTGTGTGTGTGTGTGTGTGTGTGTGTGTGTGTGTGTGTGTGTGTGTGTGTGTGTGTGTGTGTGTGTATGTATTATATACAGTACACACATGATGAAAGATGTAAGTCTTACATATAATGTAATTATTTTTAAATGCTCCTGCAAACAAATTAAATTAATTTTGTTTCCTCGCAAGTCAATTATTTGCTTAAGTGTAATGAAATGTTATAGAAAAACTATTATTTATAAGTTTATTCTCTTTGAATTATGAATTTTATTTTATTTTATTTTTTTGATAACGAACAAGAAAAGTTCATAATACTCATACTAGTCATACTCTTAATATAAAAAAAATTACTATCCTGGAGCGAAATAAACAATAATAATAAAAATAGCAGGTTATACAAAACTATAAGAAATACTTTGATAAGCGCTTCATCAAAAATTATGTCTGAAAAATGTGAAATGCGTAAAAAAAATTGTTTCGCTGTATAAAAAAAAAAACGAGTAATTTTAAAGCTTCTGGCACTTCATTCACTGCTAATTAAAACGTGAGATGGACGTGCGGGGTTAACAATGCTTCGCCTCTTCTAATTAGCAAAGCTTTTGTTTACCCTCCTCACATGCTCCCCAGTGAGATGATGAATAGGGGGTGGGGGGGGGGGGGGGGGGGGGAAGAAGCCTCTAACATCGGGGGAAAAGTTGAAGTTGCAAACGTAAATACTTCTTTTGTTGTTTTGAATATCACAACGCTGCTGCTTGTACTGCATTTAATCATACGTGTGCAGGGGGTAAAAATATTCACTGTTGTCGTCTTTTATATCTCTCTTTCTCTATCTCTCTTTCCTTTTAAATTAGAAAATATTTTTTACTTTTGTTTAAAGAAGAATTTGATTGTGATTACTGCTTACCTTGTTTGAGCCTGTTTTCAAACAATTTCGGTGATCTAATATTATATTCTCTTTTTGATTCTTTTTATACATTTATAATTAAAACGATTTTGTCTTTGACATATTTTGATATTTATTTTTATTATAATTTTCGAGACATTATTGTGTCTTTTTATAATATAAAATATAGTGTATGTTTTCATATTATTAATATTTATAAGAACAATTTAGTGTTTTATCAAAAAGCCAATAAATAGTAAATTTCTTTAATAAAAAAATTTAATTTTTTTTATATTGTAACACAATTTTTTTTTACTAAAATCACATTTTTCCCCCTATACTTTAATAAGTAGCTCTGGTAAAAATTTCCAAAGATTATCTAAGCTACCCGATATAATTCGACAAATTTGATCGATTCAAGGAGTTTCCCATCAAGATTTCAAAATTATATTCTTATTTTATAAATGCTTTGCTTTATGTAATAATTAAATTACCTACTTAGAACTTGGTGATTAAATAATTTGTGTATATATCTTCAATTTTTAATTATTCTTTGCAATTTTATTGATTAATTTTGTATGCTTTTCAGTTTTCTTTCATTGCGTTTTTAGATACTTTTTTTGTTGTTGAACAAAATGATTATAATTATAAAAAGCGTCTATATATCAATTTATGCTTTCGATAAGTAGTTGTTTTTTTACCTCCCACAAATCAGCGATATGATACCGTTACAAATATAAATATCCGTGCGGGGATCAGTCACGTGCCACGTGAATAATCGCGGATTAAATTATAATAATATATTTTCTATACTCATGACTTGGATATCATTCATATAACTATGAATCCACGTAGTTTCTCTCTGAGTCTATAATGACTATATAAGAAGAAGAAGGCACACCGCTCACTCCATTTCTCTTTTTGGAGTTCAGTGCCGAAAGCTATTATCCAATTCCAATATGTGCGTGTTAGTTTGTTATATCTGTGCTAGCAAAAATTTTGTCGAACTGTGCAGTGACTCTCTTCACTATGGTAAGGTCTTTTAGGCCTTTATATTATTATTTTTTTCTTCTTCTTCTTTTTTTAATACATATCATTCTTTAATAATTAATATAATATGATAAAAAAAAACTCCATAATTATCTTTTAACGTTAAATAGCACATTCTTCCTAAAAAAAATGATATTGCGATTCAAGATTTTTTTTTTTTTTTTTTTTGTTGGTAAAGCACAAAGATCAAAGAAAGCAATATCGGATACATACAAATATAGAGAATTTTAATTGAAGTCTGCGAAACACCCAAATTATTACTTGAAAAAGTGCGCGCCTGTATGTATTAATAATTATTAAATAGTACCATGGCACACACGTTGTAGTAAATATATTATTTTATTATATGTTAATTTTTTTTGTATCGATCATAGTATATATTAATATATATTGTACTATAAATATATAATATAATAAAATAGTAAAAATAATATTTTATACGCCGAAAACTCCGATAAGGTAAACACCTTGGCTTGTAAATTGAAAAGAATATTTTTATTAAATAATACTAGTAAAAGTATATTTAAAAATTAATAATGTATAATAAATACAAATACAACATAATATAAGCCCGAAGTTGTATTTTTTGTTTTTTAAATTTTAAAATTCTTTTACAAAGAAGTTTCTAAAAAAAATTACTGCTGCCATCTATGACGTAAAATTGTAGGTATCAAAATTGTACAAGAGAGGTGCTGCCAAAGTGTTCTGAGAGTTTTTTTCTCGAACTATCCAATGACATGTGATTTCAGTTTTTAAACAATGGCAGTCTGTTTTTGACTGTGTTTAGAAAAATGAGTTGTGAAAATTGTTAAATTATATTTAATTGAATGGTGAAATTTAATTTGTATAAGCAGATACTGTGTTTACAATTTAACTGAAAAATAATGTGTATAGAATGTAGTATAATTAATTCAGTATCGTAGTTTAATTAGTCACGAAATTTGTGGACCTTGATCCTATCACAGTTGGAGACATATTTTGTTAGCAAAAATGCATAAAATATCGTTTTATTGCATTACCTTGCAGTCTTGAAGTCTGTTTGTATCATCTGGCTAATTAGGTGAGATTATTTTACAATTCTCTAGAATATCAAATTTATTTCAGTCATCTTAATATTCACTTTACCCGTTACGTAAACATGTTTAATAATGCATTATTATTCTCGGATATGGTGTGGTTATAACCACACCATATCCGAGAATAATAATGTTTACGTACACCGGTAACGGGTAAAGTGAATATTAAGATGACTGAAATAAATTTGATATTCTAGAGAATTGTAAAATAATCTCACCTAATTAGCCAGATGATACAAACAGACTTCAAGACTGCAAGGTAATGCAATAAAACGATATAATATATATATATTATAAATTATAATTAATATATGTGTAAAGGTAATATTTTATGTATAGTACGTGCAATACGAATCGAATGTATGTCTCAATTTAAAGACTAACTTTATGGGAAAGACTGAATTTGTATGATAAATTTAATCTTTTAGACATATTTTTGTAACTTTTGTAGCCATTTACCATACATATAAGAACAATATGCTTCTTACCGGTGATGCCCATGAAAATCAATTAAAAATGTGTAAAACAGGAAAGAGGCAGGGGGCCTCTCTTTATCCATAATACATACTATTACTATTTTAGAGTATTTCTGTGGAACAATACTTGCAGCAATTTTTGAGAAAACTGCCACGGTAATACATGTACCAAGAAATTTAAAATGTTTATTTTAGATGTTTGTTTTATAAGTTAATCACATGCATACATATTTATCGTATAAAAAAATTTAAAAATCACAAAAATTTATTTAGCCATGTTTTATTTCCTCTTCTATTTTTTTATTATTTCTTTCTATAGAGGGAAATAATAGCATGTCGGCATCATAGTAAAAACAAAGGTGGTTCAGCAAAGGCAATTCGCGACTTGCTCTTACAGCGCCACCATGGTCCGTGGCGAAAAATAGGCCCACAAATTAACATGTAAGGTATAGGCCAATACGGCTACTTCTGCTATAATTCTTGCCCCTAGGAAAAAATTTTCTTAATAAAAAAGATGCACAAAGCCCTCAAACTGACTATTCAGTAAAAAAATTTACAGGATTTAACCATTGAGGCAGAAAAAATAGCGAAAATAGCTGGATTGGCCTATACCTTACATGTTAACTTGTGGCCCTATTTTTGGCCACGGACCATGGTGGCGCTGTATGAGCAAGTCGAGAATATAGCAATTAAGTTTGAACTTACAACTTTTGTAACTGGAAAACTATTGGTCATCGCATAGGGACACTGAACCAAAATATAAATTATAGTTATCAGGTAATAAAATAGCAGAGTGAGCGCGATAAATGTTGAAAATAAATGCATTAATTAACGTTTTAAAAAATATCTTAAAAATTTGAGAAAATCTCCCACTTATTCTTACATTACCAACTGAGGTGAAGGGTGGGAGCATGAACGAGAAGATAAAAATGAGCACACATGTGTGTGACTGCGCCACGGGCTTGTGTCTTGTATATATTGTTGTTTTTTCCAAAGATACTCCCGATTAATGCTTTGATTTAAATACATGTATACATGTATAATAATAGCATCTGATGATGAGTGATGTCGGTCAGTCCGTCCATATGTAAAATAAATTTTTGAGTGTGATTAATTTTGTATATTTACTTGAACATTTGAAATACGGTATAATAATAAAACGAATTATTGTTTTCAGGCTTTTACAACATTGCCAAATGGAGTTCACTTGGTGACAAAACACTCACGGCCACTGATCTATATAATCGGGCAGTCAACCTTTTAGAAGCTTTGCTACAATGAGTCTCCCTCGGACGTGTTCAAAGTAAGTGCTTAAAACCCACATATCCACCCCCGGGGGGGGGGGGGGGAGGGGGGTTGTAAGATTTGCTAAATGCTACAGAAGACGATGTGGTGATATGGTGCCATTATCAATTTTAGATACTGAGGTTTGTTACAATTTTACATGCTTTAATTTTTTTTTTAATTAAAGCAATTATCTACTAAAACCACAGTGCTATGACCTATGACTTTAACTTACACTTTCAAAATATGTGTATTTACAGAACATTTTTTAGATTTGAAATTATTAAAGTATATATTACCTATATAACATTCTATTAGCCTAAAGCATCACAAATTTGGATGAAGTACCCCATGCCACGTTATCTCAGGACGGTTCACCAATCCACTCCATCTTATTCAACTCTATTCAATCACATTATTTAGTTGATCCTATTCACTGTGTGATGTGTGACGAAGCACTTATTCACTATAATAATTTATACAGGGAAATATCAAACTCCTACTTCAATTTTATACATTGCTGTTTATAAAATAGACGTTGTATTGTGCCCATGTAACATACAAATACAGATTCAGGTCACTTCAACATTAATAATTGTATTATCTAACTATCATTTGTATTTAAATAATTTGAAAGGAAATTCTTTGAATATCAAATTTACTCTCATAGATTTTAAATTTCCGCGCCAGTTAAACGTGACAGCTAGTGGTGAATGCAGAAACTTTAAAGAAGAGCTAAACCAACAGGTGCTGCTATCTTTAGTGTACTTTTGGATCCTAAAGGAAACTGGAGGGTGGAGGTTGCTTTTGAACGAAATAATAAAAGAAATGAAAATAATAATAATAAAAAAAAGTGTTTTAAATTGCATTAGTCGTCACACTTTTCATAAGATTAAATTTATTCCATGAAGAGGAAGGCCGATGGTGATAAACAATACATTTAATACATCTAAATTATACAGTATAGAAAAATTATGAAGTATAATATAAACAATTTTTATAACATAAGTATTTTTTCACTAGAAGAACAAATTTTACGAAACGACTATATTTGCAACATTTTTATGAACGGCAAAATTCGTCCCCAGTAATAAAAACATGATTTAAAGCATTTTACTTTTTATATGTGCAAGCAAAAAATTTAGTTATTGAAAATTTAGTGTAAATTATCTATTGGAAAAAATACGCGTTTGATTTAGTTAGTAAAATATGCTTGCAAAATCTTGCAATGGCCCATGAATCTAGTGTCTTGCTTATTTCATTTGGTATGTATGCGTATTATAATAAAAAATTAAATTAAAAGAGAGCATTGACAATAATAATAAAAATAGCAACGAAGTCTGGCCTTCGTTACTTATATCATACTACACGTTGGCATTTGTATTTCTTACGATGGTTGTAAGTTTTCGAACACTCTAAACAAACATTATTATTCAAAAAAATTAATTTCATTTCATCTTCTTCTTATTTTTATGTACATCATTACAAAATATAGGTTTTAATACTATTAGTATTGCAAAAAACACAATAAATCAATATGCATTAAAACAGCCTGGAACCTGGAACGTATGCAATTCGTTTAACATACATGTAACACAAGTTGCATAACTCACAAATCTTGCAGGCGCGCTCATCTTAGCGTAAATCAAAAATTTAATTATAAAAAGCAGAAGATCTCATGGCGTTATTATTATTATACTATTTGTCTATTTTATTTGTGTGTGTGTGATATGCTGATATGACGACATCTCACTCTCTCAACACACACATACGCACATTCTCAACGTGATTACGTGGATGTGGATATGTACTGTGAAACCATGCACGTGTGGAAACTGTGACTTGTTCATGCGCATGTGGCGTATATACGTGTACTTTATATTATACAGTACACACAACAAAACTTAGTTTAATTTCATAGTTTATTATATACACAAACACAGTGTAATGGTATTTTTATTTTTATACATGTAAAGAAAGCAAACATCATGAAACCTAAGGAGCCAAACTCAGTGTCGATTTTACTGCATGAGCATAATTTTTATTTTATCAAATAATATAAATTTATCAAATTATAATAGAAAAAAAAAATGCAGCAGCCACTGTAAGCATATACATGCTGAGCTAAGGCTAAGAATATTTTTTTTTCAGTTGATGCGGTAATTTATTTTATGGTTTAAATAATTACATTAGTTGTATATGAGAGCCTAAAATTTTTATTTCCTTTCTATTATCGTGAAATCTGAAATTTATAATATGCAACAACAAATTCAATCACATAAATTTATCGTTAGTGAATCGTGTTACATAATGAGGGATTTTAAACTGCTTATTATTACATCAGTTTGCAAACGCACTGCAACCCAAATAAAAGTGGCACTGTCTGCAAGAAGCGAGGGGATAACATGTATAGGGGGAGGGGTGGGGGGTCGCTCTGGGGCAAGACAAGAAGACAAGCTCGCTCGTTTACATCACGGTCAAGAAAAAGTAGCCGCTACTGATCTCTCTCTCAAAGCCGCTATGCAGGGCAAGGCAGGTTTCAACTGTGCAGCGGCTGTCCGTGGTTTTTGCGACGGTGCAAGCTTTCTGTCATGTGTACGTGTTATATCACAAAATAGTTTATATTCTTGTTGTACGAAATCAAAATAATTAAATGTTACAGAAATAGGTATAAAATGAAGAAAATACTATAGATATTAAAAATCGTGGTTTTTATTATTATGTATCCCTATAATATTCAATATCATAGTTTTATACGCCGATAACTATACGACGGTAAACGCAGGGTAAACGTTCTCGAGTTAGCACCAACTTTAGAAGAAAATTTGTTAAATATTTTCGCGTGAGTTCTACAAGCAGTTTGTATAGTTCAGTTGCACCTGTTACTGCAACGTATATCCTGGGTGGGTTGTGATGTCAATATATATAGACGATCGTCACTCAAGTGTCGCTTTCTCTCTCTCTCTCTCTCTCTCTCTCTCTCTCTCTCTCTCTCTCTCTCTCTCTCTCTCTCTCTCTCTCTCTCTCTCTGCTCGCGGTTGATTGCATGGTTTGGTTGTGATGTATATTGTGTGCGGGCCAGAACCAGAGTCGATATAGCACGCTCGTCGCGTTGATATGAGCCAACACAGCACAGCACGTGCACACTGAGCTATATAGAAGCGAGATAGATATTGCGCCGCACAACATATATAATATTACATATATATATATATATATATATATATATATATATATATATATATATATATATATATATATATATATATATATATATATATATATATATATATATATATACAGTATATAATATACACATATACCGTAGTAGCTGCTTCACTGATTGGAATATATAGAAATGACAGTACCAAAGTTCTTGTATTATTATTATTATTTTATTGTTAGTATAATATTAGTGTTAGTATTATAAAAGTAAAATTCAGTGGAAAAAAAAATCGCAAACACTTATTTTTGCAGCAGGTTTCATTTCTCAGCCGTCATGAACGTTTTAAAATTCGTCCATGTCAAGCAAGAAAAAGAAGAATAAATAAATAAAAATGCTTAAAGCTACCGTATTATATTATGGATACAATTAGCTATAATGATTGATGACATGAATGATTATTTCCAAATATTATTAATTTCTTAAAAAACTTGTAGATTATAGAGCTATACTGTTAAAAAAAATCGCCAAATAACGTCTAGTGTTATTATAGCAACGTACACTTGGCATAGTTTGAATTTGTTAACATTAAAATATTCAGACATATAATGTTCCAAATTTCGACGTATATCTATCAGAGAAATTCGCACAGAATTTAAATGCCGTAATAGTTCAATCGAGGTTTTATTTAAGTGCATTATCATAATAATAATAAAAAAGAAAGACTTTAAGAAGTTTAAAAACACTTTATTATTCAATCCTTTATTATATATACGCATAATACAGTTTTTGTCATTTATATACAGTATTGTATACCCTTCTCAATAAAAGTAAAAGTGAAGGAAAAAAAATCCGTTATAATTTCTCTTCCTCCACCGATGATCAACTTAACTCTTCTTTTGTGTTATATTTTAGCTCTATACGTCAATTGTTGTTTTCAATGTGAAAATTTTGCAATAAACCCGTTTTGTTTCCTCAATGCTTTGCTCCGCGTGTCGCAGATTTAACTGTCCCGCAAGAAGAGAAAGGATATATATATTATGAGCAGGGACAACAAAGGGAGGATTTGCTGCTTTTGTATTCAGTGCACAACAATACAGATCTGCAGAAAATATAAGCGCATAATTTTGCATGAATTTCCCATTTCGTGACATTTTTTGTGACGTTCTATTGAAATGTAAGCTTTTCATTATAATATTAACACAATTCAGAATTATGCATTCAACATCGGTGTATATCTGTATTCATCCCCCACTCCCAAATAGAAATAGACATTAAATATTTCTAAAATTCACATGTAGCTATTCAAGTAGAAGTTTTGTTATTAAAATTTTTGTTGCAACGAACGATTGTCTAATTAAAGTACATATATTATTATTATTACCATTGTATCCGTATATTGTTAAAAAAATTATAAGCTCAAAGTTCCATTTTCTTTTCAAAGCATATTTTGTTATATCATTCTCATACTGATCCAATATTATTATTACATCTTTGCCTAAATAAATAATCTGGTGCTTACATCAGTTGTATAATATATTAAGCACATAAAAACGCTATAAATAAGGTAAAATTATGAAATCCTTTGAGTTTAAAATATTGACTTCGTATATCGTATATTATCTATACGTATATATGATACAATCCTTACTACTGGACATGCAATCAGCAGACATACCGGCATTATACTCAAACTTTTGGCCCAATATAAGTGCGCACACTGCAGTATATAGATATACCCAGGGGCGGATCCAGGAATTATTTTCGGAGGGGGCTGAAGACAGATAGTGAAGCTACTTCACCCCGGGGGGGGGGGGGGGGGATAAATAGCGCCGCAGGCGAAAAAAATTTCGGGCCACGCCCCTTTTTGAAAAAAACGCAAAATTAGTATACTTGGCAAAACTTACTATGGAAATTCTGAAAAGCAAATTTTGAATTTTTTTAACCAAAATGTTGAATTTTTAAATAAAAATTAGGACTTGACTGCTCGATAAAATATCTGTAGTAGAGGACAGGGTTACATATTTTTTTATTTATTAAAGTAATTAATTTTAGTTACTTTCTTGAAATGATTATACACTCAACAAATGTATTTTTTTACACTAAAATAAAAAAAAAAAAACTAAAAAAATAATACATGTGGGGTATTATAATAAAAAAGAAACAAATTATATTCTATATATTATAAATTCGTCAAAAATTTATGTATTAAAAAAAATTATATACCTAAGCTAATCTCTCGGGAAGGCAGCGAAAATTTTAAATTTGGTTGAAGAATGGTTATGATATGATATGATGTATTTCAGTGTTGTAACATATTTTATTATGTTAGACATAGTTATTAACTCGAGTTAATTCCTCTCAAAAAGTATAAGCATTTTTTATAGTAAAAATTTAAGTGCAATTTATTTTGTCAAAATCTTAAAGTCGATTTACATTATTTTTTTAACCTGAGATTCAAAACATTTAAATATAATGCCTACGTAAAATAAAAAATTAAAATATTATTTTTGTTTCAAAGTAAACTTTTTCATTTGCTTTGATGCGTAGTGTAAAAATTATTAAAAACAAAAGTCAATTTTTTTCCGGCCGCTTTCTCGATTTTCGATAGTAAACTGTTATGAAAAAAAAAGTCACGATGAAATTAAACATTGTAGGTACAATAGAATTATTTAACAAAATATGAACTTATAAGGGAGGGGTAAGACTCTTTGGTACGAAATTTGAGTGGTATTTTTGATAGTATAAATAGCAGTTCCGCAATAGTACATAAATTGAACCATATAAGAGTTTATGGAGTCTTGGCCAAAAATTACCCACGTTTTTGCTAGGTCTTCAAAAAAAAAAATATATTGACTGTTTTTCAGTGATCAATGATCATATTATTCATATGATATGTACTTACAGTATATGTATATAGTTTAAAAAATAAATGCGCATGATCACTGCACTCGTACGAAAATTTAATAAAAAGTTATGATTTCTGGATTAATGATATAGAAGATAATCTCGGACTATGGAAAAGAAAATTTTTAAATTTAGACTTAAAAATGAAGCAATCTGAATTAAAAATATATATGTTTCTTAAAATAGTTTAATTTTTTTTCTATATTTTTTAACTTTTTTTAGTGCGTATAAAATTTATATCTCGGCACAAATTTCGGGGGGGGCGGGGGCTTCAGCCCCCTTAGCCCCCCCCCCTGGATCCGCCCCTGGATATACCTTCCTATGTATGTTTATACGGTTCCAGACAATGTGATGTAAACAAACACAATATGCATTCATTTGACAAGTCAAAATAACATGCATATTATATTATACTCTGACATAATATATTATATTGTTTATGCGTGAAGTTCTAAAGACGACTGACAATGGAGCTTATCGGTTTAGCGCACGAGGAAACGCGGGGGAAGCTATGGGTCACCTAATTTAACATTTACGCTTATCAAGAAAAATGTGTGTGTTTTTTTTTTTAGCAATTTTTGAGAAAACTACACCAATTCCGGAAATATTTTATGAGAAAATCTAGACATACTTTTATATGTTTTAAGCCATCGAAATTTTTGAAGAATTTTTTAAACCGATAAGCTCCATTATATAAAAAGCGTTTTTAACATAAGGGCGGTCCATATCATGTCCATATAAAACGTATTATTATAGTATTATATATCCCTCAATTAACGATGGAAGCAGTGGTCATATCTGTATAATATAGGCCACTGACTAATAAACCTCAAACCTATTTATCGAACAGTCTGGCGTACAAACGTGTGCAAAAATGTCGCTGAACTTGGTATATTTTAGGGGAAAAAAAAAATAAAATCTCGCTTATACAACATCATGCTGTTAGGGCAGCCGTATATAGATTGCATTTTTGTAAGTCCACTACATGTTTAAGATCGGGGGATGTTCTTGTTATAGTGCTACAATAACTGAATTCACTTATATATATATATATATATATATATATATATATATATATATAATATTAAGATACGTATTGAATAAGGTAGGTCTTGGGAAGACCATCATGTTTATATTCGAGGAAACGGTTAAGAACGTTCATTGCTGACTCGCAATTTTAACAATCTTCTCATATATAAGTATACACATTGTCTTATGCTGTCCATGTTATTGAGTCATCAAACATGGCGTTGACTTTAACATGAATGCATAAATGTATATTATAAGTTAAATTTTATAACGCTGAGTCTGTATACCACTTTTTTTTTCTTAATCGTATGACATTCCTTCTACCGCTTCTATTACGTATAATATAGAGCAGTAATACTTTTAATGCCCATCTGCTATATCGCAAGGACAAAACATCAATTTTCTCAGTGATGGGCGGTGTGTGCATTAGAGGAGTGAAAGAGTATTGTTGTGAAAGTGTACCACGTGATGTAGATAAATCATGAGCGCGGCAGATATAAGCTAGAGCGGTGGCGGCGAGTGGTGTCGTGAAGATCACGGCAATTAGCAAGCAAGCGGCCTGTTGTGTTGCGCAATCTTTTTTAGTGACCGCGACAAGGGAAAAAAAGCAGTTGCTCTGCGCACTAGAGCCCACTACCGGCTGCTACTGGAAACTGTATTGTTGCTGAAGATTTGCTTTTTATTTACCTTTTGGTCATTACAACCTGTGATAATGATTATAAATGGTAGATCATTACTTTTAATCACAGAACTATCCCTAGCATCATTTTTAATACTCTCATACCACTATATGGAAATGCAAAAATATTGTTAACTATTCATTATAAATTATAATCTACTATCTAGGATGTTTTGAGTCAGAAGTCAGAAGCATAAAATATTAAATGACGCTAAAAAAAGAAATCACATATTATATTTATTTACATATTATATAAGTATGGAAAGAAATTTTGTCCGCACGCTCTGCTTATTTATATATATATATATATATATATATACATTTTTTTTCGCTACACCCGTTACAGCAATTAAAGGCTTACACTGTATGCATTGCATATATGTGTATATATTTATGCAACTTAAAATTTTTTTTTCTTGTTACTGAAAATTCATACTTTATAGTATTATGAAACATCATTCCTGCCATTAAAAAAAGTATGCAAATGAAACTGCTGCGCACAGAATGCGTCAGAGTACCTGACTCATAAAGCGAGAGAGAGAGAGAGAGAGAGATGTATGGTATGCTCAAGTGTCGCATTAGTACTCGTCACACAAAGTGGTGACACATAACGAGAGCTGACAGCAACAGCAGCAGCCAGTGTCATTTCACAGAGTTGAGTAGAGTCGATATACGCGGGGCGGGCGACACGACTGATTACGGCCCGCGAGCAAAGAGCGAGCGAACGAGTGAGCACCACTCTATACATACTCTCTGCTCTGCATGGTACCGTGCTCTTGGCACCCTGCCATGTGGACACTTTGTTAGGGGTGAAGACTGACGTGCACACTTGATGCAAAATCATACTTGCACTCTTGCACAATCGCTACACCTTTACTATACTCTCTAGTTGCATTGCACAGCAATTTGCTATACATTTAATGCTGCGGCTACAATTTTTGGCATGGGGAAATATTACAATTATTTGAGTTAGCGTATTTCTGTATATTATAATACAATAAAGTCTTATTATGCTAAATATAGGCTGAAAATGCTTTCAGCCTATAGTCTAAATACTGATGGGATTGCTTTTGTAAGATATGCTACAAAAAAACGTTTTTAATATTATTTGTGAATCTATTGCTTCGCGCAAGCATCAGCGACGTAAACATCGTATCCTATACGTATGTATCAAAGAAGAAAACAATAAAATTGTTAAATCCCAAAACATTATTCTGACAAAACCTGACATACTAAGTATTATGCACATCTGATGCAAATATAAAGAAAAGAAGAAAAAAATTGGAAAGAAGTTGTGGCTGTGGCACTGCGCCTCTCTCACTCTCTCCTATTCCCTCAATACAAAATCCTGTCACGCGTGCTGCTCGCGATAACACACGCTATTTACAGTCACAGCAAGTTCTCTCTCTCTCTCTCTCTCTCTCTCTCTCTCTCTCTCTCTCTCTCTCTCTCTCTCTCTCTCTCTCTCTCTCTCTCTCTCTCTAACTCTGGCAAAGTATAACACGCAGCAGCATTACATAGCTCGATATCATCAATTTAACTTGGCCCACGCAAGAGCATGCCAGAACCCAACCTTATACATTTTTGTCTTCTTTTGCTTCACAGATCTTTTCTTTCTATCTATCTATCTATCTATCTTTTTTTTTTTTTTTTTTTTTTTCTTTTTTTTTTCCTTTTCTCTGCTACCTTTTCAACTCCCAAAGGAGCCGTCAAACGCCACTGCTGTTCTCTCTTCTCTTGCTTGCTTTGCTACGACAAAAACGACCCCACCCCTTCTATCCATGAGCTTCATTAGCGCGCTACACAGTCACTCACATCCACAGAAAGAGACCTCGACTGAATTAATTCAACCTACAGTGTGCAAAATCTCTTTCTTGCCTATATAGCTTTTGTTATTTTTTTCTTCTCATATATCATTAGCATTTTACCGTATATATCTCTTACAAAAAATAATACATTGTAAAATGACACATTATTATAGGAATCTGGTATTAATATGAAATTAATTTACAAATGATTATTTTTTATTGATTCTAGCAATTATGCAAATATTCAGTTTATGTAAAAGGGATAGAGAAATAATAATAAATATTACTCTCTGAAAAACAATTGAAGCCAAGTGTATAAAATAAAAACTAAATAGTATAACTTTTTGCGAATTATTATAAAATACAAAATAGTGGAAGAAGATTGATTGAATAATTTCTCAAATATTTCAGCACATAACATGCGATAAAAAAACTGACTTTTTCAAAATAATATTTATATACTATAGTAATATTACGAAGTTGGCTATAGGTTTCTGCAGCACAGCATAATACGATACACGTGTGCTAAAAACGGCTATCATTGTGTTTTGTATGTGTGAATTGTGATATTGCGGGTGTCACTTGGCTTGGCAACAAACAACAATGCAGTGCTGGCAATGGAGCTCGTGCTTAGCGTACATATCTACGTGATTGCCCGAGCCGAGACACGACCACGCTACAACCCTCATACAAAAACCTACTCGATTTATTCAGTCCGGACTAATAGCGTCGAAAAGAACAAGCGGCCCGCGCATATAATATACCGTGCATGCGCGTGAATATACGAGTCTGCTAAAATTTATATATGTATACATACACCGGTATATTTTATATATATATATATATATATATATATATGTGTGTGTGTGTGTGTGTGTACAAAGAGAGAGTAGAGTATGTATGTACGGAAGGTTTTCGCGGATGGGTGTGAGGGTTTAATGTGGCTTGCATTCTCTCATAGCGCTTACACAACACACAAAACCTCCCTCTTTCCCACCTCCATCCTTCTCTTCCATGATCCCAACACAGTCATATAGCGAGCGGTTTCGCCCTCAACTTCGCTTTAGCTCTATAAGCTCCCCTGGACGACTGTGTTTGTGTGTGCCTGCTTGCTTGCTCGTTACTCCCGGCCGGTAAACCCCCCTAGGGCGTGAGCTTATAGGGGTATATGGTATGGTGAAGTAGGATGTGAGGGTGTAGGGCGCGGTAGATTGGGGGTGAAGCAACTCTATAGCTCTAGCAGAACGAGCTAGGGAGTAAACAGAGAAAATTTCTTCTCTGTCCACATTGGCGTGCTAGAGCTAACATAACGAGCGGGTTGGATTTCCAACAACGTGCCAAAGCTCTATATGTATATATACACACATATATGATGCAGTAGAGTGTTCTGTAGCAACGAAAGTAAGATAGGGATATATAAGGGTGGAAAAAAAGGGGGAGGTGGTTTTGGAGAGAAGATTTTGTCGCCCGGTTAATGCTGATGCTCCTTCTTCTTGTGCCAACCCAACAGGATTATGTAGAACGAGAAGTGGGGGAAGAACGAGAGACAAGATCCTTTGCAGTCTCCCATCATTTGAGCAGAAGCAATTTAGTCAGTCTCATCAATGTGTGGTCGCTCGTTTTGCTTTTTTTTTTTTTTTTTTTTTTTTTTTTTTTTTTTTTTTTTTTTTTTTTTTTTTTTTTTTCTCCTTTACCTAATTATATTCAACACAATCAAGCGCTATACAACCACGCAGCAGTTAATGTAGGGTAGTCGAATAAAATTATCAAAGAATCAAGATATTTCAAACGTTGCAATATACTAATTGGACAAAAAAATATAATAATAATACTGCATTTATTCAATTCAATGACGCAGTAACACGTACTTAGACCGCCAGAATATATCATAATTGTAAAGCAATCGTGTGTGGGCGCGCGATTATGATAGTCGCACGCATTGCAGCATTATTATTGTACCACTCTACTATGCCGAGAGGCAGGCAGGGCCGCCCAAAGCTGCTATCTCGGTTCAGCATGCCACACAGTGGGCGTGTAACGTACTCACTCCAAACTTGTCTGAACACGCAACACGTCTGCCATAACTGAGCACACGCCATACCAAACCATGCCACCCCCGCCTACTTAAACCTCACTTGCACCTGCGAACATGCATTATGTACCTCTCTCACTTGCTATATCTTTTTGTCGTCGCACTGGAGCTTCATAATGTATCAAAAGCACGATGTTCATATTAGTACACTTCATTCTTTATGCCTTAGAAAATTATGGATTATTGTTTTTCTGTCTTGCTTGTGCAGTATTATGATTAAAAATCATATTACTTTAATTAATGAGTGTATAATAATCAATTTTAGCAACAGTTCTACTAAACTCCATCTTCCTTTTATTCTTTAGCGTTCAAATATAGTTAAAAAATACAATCATTTGAATCCCTGATATAAGACCCTCACGGACCAAAGGCTCTAAGGTAAAAGACCATGCCTTTGTGCACAGGTAAAGCGTTGCGGCGAGCTGCGCACAGGTAGTTTTTTTTTTGTCCGCGGTCCTTCTGTTTGTAAACAGTGCATGGTGCATGGTGTATGAAATACTTATGAATATAGACATATTATGAATTTCCTGATTGACAACACTAGTATATGTAGTCCAATGAGTGCAAGAATGAGATTAATTGTCTTTTTTTTTTCCAACAACCAAGTAAATGTTATTTAAATTTACATAGATCATAATTTCTGATATGACACTAGTATTTAATCCATTTGATAAACAAGTTTTCAGATGTATTTTTAGATGCATGTAAGTACGAATACCATTTGAATGCATATATATGTGTTGAAAAACGAGCATGAGATCTAACGCACACTAATCAATCACTGAGAGGTCAATACATGCATCGATCACGGTGTGAATGCCATGGATTACGTCACCACACCCTCCTTCTAGCGAGGGAGAGAGAGAAAGAGTGAGCTGCGTGACAAATGCCGCCGTACCGCCCGCCCGCGTGAGAAATGACTTTCAGCAAACAAACCACCACACAAAGTTGCTGTCTGCCGCCTGCTCTTTTCTCCAGCTACCTACCCACGTAATTTATGATCTAACTTTTCCTAGCCTTCTCTTCTTTACAGTAAAAATCACTGTTGATGCATACGTCTTCGTGTTGTTGACCAGGAAGATTAAAGTAGATGTTTACTTCAGTAAAGTGTTTTGATAAAACTTTCTCAAAAATATAGATTTTCTGTGCGTCGCTGTACTAAACAATTTTATATTGTTTATTTTCTCTTCTCCTACTGTGATTCGTTTAGTAATCCTTTAGTTCTATTTATGCTAAACGATCTGACGTTAGGGCCTAAAATTTGCACATGTAAAGTGAATTGTAAATTGGTGTGACTCTACCACAAAGAAAATTATGGCAATACCAGAGAACAAAAAAAGAAAAAGAAAAATGAAAAAGAAAACATTTTTTCCTGAACTAAAAATTCAAGAGCTAAATCAATCACAAACTCCGTAACTGGTAAATAATTTGCAACCTGCTAATTTAAACTTAAAAAATTAAAATCATTTTTAACTTTGTAGATAACATGCATAACGTAAAACTGAATTTTAAAATTGATATTTATTTAAGAAATGTTATTATATTACGTAAAAGTTTCCAATGGAGGTTATCGGTTTAGCGCGCGGGGAGACGCGGGGGAAGCTAAGGGTCCCCTAATTTAACATTACGCTTATGGGGAAAAACACGTTTTTTGCGATTTTTGAGAAAACTACTCCACCGATTTCGGAGAAATTTAAATGAAAAATACTATACATACTTTTACGTGTTTTAAGCCATAGTCATTTTTAAGCATTTTTTTAAACCGATAACCTCCATTTTAATAATTTTCTTCGTTGTAAACTCGTGAATAGTTTTTCTATGCTGGATGCTGGTTCATAAACCACACAGCTTGCTGTACTCTGTTCTACCGTCATTTGTTTCACCGACAGCAGCAGCAAAACGCGGTAAGGCAAAGGAGGGAGTGTCAGTGGTTTGGGGTCAGGCAGGCTCAAAATGCGCCAGGCAAAGGGAGACGGCCAGTGAAAGAAAAAGAGTGAGAGAGATATAGAAGAGAAGTTTGCATCGTAAAGTATAGGAGTGAGTAGCTGAGTGAACGAGCAAGCGCGATGTTGTGTTACATGTACCGCTGTGATGGTAGAAAAGCTGCTTTGCTAATAGCGCAGTGCTTGCTTGCTCCAACGCCTCCGCACTCGAATACGTGACCTTGCTACATTGTAACCTTGTCAGCACCGCAAATACTAGTAAGATTTTCTCAACATTTGCACTGCATTTGCAGTGCTGGCCCGGTGGTAGTATTGTTTGTAAGCCTTTCTGAGAGTTAGGTCTATTTAACACGAGAGTGCGGTGGCGTTGGCTTGCTCGAACTCAGCGGCTTGCTTTTTTTTTTCTATATCGCATACCGCCAGGCTTTGGTCTTTCGTTGCTTGTGAGCCTTGTGAGATAACGAGCCACAGGTTCCGCCGACTGACTGCCAAGATCTCCACTTTTCTGTCGTGGACCAAACCCTATTATAAATGAAGCATCTAACTTTGCTCTCCGTATGGTCAATAAAATATATAACTTGTATACCAACACAAATAGAGACATACATGTAACATTCAACGTTTATAGTGAAGAAAAATATATTGCTTGTAAAATACGACAATTGGAATAATTATAAACTAACTATTCTTAATACAATAATAAATAATAATAAAAAAAAAATAATAAAAAACGCAGAACAATTCAGTATGCAGTATAAAAGATATTACCTAAGTTTCTTTATTCAGTATATCCACCTAAAAGCCTACAAGTAATAAAAATATTTAAAATAATATGTTCGGAAAACAATTCATATTTGTAAGTGTTTGCAAAAGTTCTAAAAATCACAAAAGTTGCCATTTGAGTGTTATAGTTATATTATTTTTTCTTGTTTAATGAAGTAGAAAATACTAATTTGCTTGCATTTTCATATTCTTTCATTTATTGTTTTTTTTTTTATTCACCATATTTAATATTTAAATTAATTTCATTCAATACTAAAAAAAGGAAATGCTTTCCAATGTACTAATTTATATATAAAAGTTAATTTTTTTTAAACATTTAATGGTGAATGCAGATTATATAAGATAATAATTAAAACACACGTTTTTTTACTATATAAAAATACTGATGACGATGCGTGATATTTTCATTAGTTTCTCTTGCAATAAAAACTTAATTTTCAGTGTGTGCATTATTTATCGATATATAATTTATTTATTTATTTATTTTTGTTACAATCAGTGGCATAAATGCATGATCACGTCAAACTTAAAACATACATGCTTATCAATAAAAAACACAATAATATAATGAATAAAATTATACAACTTACACTTATACATTACATCTAAAACAAAGAAAATAACTATATCTAGGTATATATACATATTTAAATAATAGTACAGTATTATAAAAACATATTTAGTCATCAAAAACATTTAAATTTAAGTAATTAAAGTAGAAATAAAATAATAAGAATAGTTATATAAAGTAAGTTTAATATATATATATATATATATTATATATATATATATATATATATATATATATATATATATATATATATAATATATAATGATAATAATAATAAAAATGATAATCATAATTAGTGAAATAATCATAATAAAATAACAGAGAGTGTAATAATAATATAATAATACATAAAATTTATTATTTACTTATAAATTGAATGCATTCATCTTCTGTAATTTTAGAATTGTTGGAGAAAAATTCGCATATATTATAATACTCTTTTTGAATTAGAATTTGTTTTAAGACAAATTTAAATTTATCATTGCTTCCAATAATTTTAAGTGTATTAGGAAGAGCATCATAAATGGTATGTGTTTGATGTATGGGTTCTTTTCATAGAAAGCAGAATGGTGTTTTTTAATTAGAACTTAAGATTTGTTTCTATAGTATCATATACGGTGCGATATATCACTTATAAGCTGAAATTTAGAAGAGTTTTTTCTCTTAAACATGGTGCAGTTTAAAAAGTACAGAGATGGTAATGTAAGCATAATCTTTGAAGGGGATTGCAGACAAAAAAAAAAAAATGTTACAAAATCCGTGAATTAGACATGACATGACATATTTTCTAATCTATACTCTTTTTGGGTAGTATATAATATATAAAGATAAAGGTGATGGAAATTGGAAACTTTAAGAACCATAATACTGTTTTTCCAACACGCATCAGGATGATGCTGTAAATAAGTATGATAAATAATAAAAAAAAATGATATACATAGTTTATGAAAAAAAAAAGTAAAATCATGATCTTATTGTTCTTTAATAATATATGAAAGCTCTTTTATATATATACGTGAACGTGAGCTAATGCGTAAATTTAATGTCAAATGTAACTAAATTTTATTGAATTGCATGATTATCATCAAAAACATTTTGAAGATGCTTGTAAACTTTATTTTCAGATGATATTCAAATTAATTGAATTTTTATTAGTATTTTTCCACCAATGAAAGGAAAAGAAAAAAAATGTTAAAATTCAAAATTCAAAATTTTTTATTTCATTTCTCTCTCCTACAATCAGTATAAAAATACAATGCATCTGCCAAGGTTCAGATCTGCAAGAAACGTAATAATAATAATAATAATCAAGAAACGTTATTATTTTTAAACCTGTATCGCAAAAAGTTTTCATATATATATTTTTAATTTAAAAGTAACTAAGTAAATATTATGATTTATAAAAACAAAAATCGAGGTTCCATAAGGGTCATTGTCACTAATTTAACAACATTTGCTCCCTCGTATTGAAAAGCTTGTCGAAGAAAAATATTTCAATTTAACTCGCGAGTATTCTGCTTCAAATATGTTGAGCATTATATACTGTATAATGTTTTTTTTCTTGTATAACCTGTTGTTTTCTGCATTTAAAACTTATTTTTTAAGAATTCATATTTCCGTCTTATTATAAGTAGTATAAAATTGAGAGTTCTGGGTCTGGCGACCGCCTCTCGGAGCATGTGAAGCACAATGTGCACCAAAAATGTGCAAAATGTGCAAAAATGTGCTGACACATTCTCTCAAACCCAGAAATCCTATGTAAACGTATAGAAAGAGTGGGGGATGTGCGATGGGAGGAGCTAAGATGATGTGCGCGAGTGGATTATGGAAGGGGAAAAGTGGGGGGGAAGGTATAGGGAGAAGCGTATGTAAATTTTAAAGGAGGAGAGGATGAAGAGACGAAGTCAGAGAGCCAATGACATCAGTAGGACTTTGAGACTAGTGAAAAAGTAGGGTTAAACCACCAATAAGTATTAAAATTGGTCCCCCGATAGATTTAAGGGTGCCACCCTTGCAAATTAAAGTTCTGCGATTTGTATGCAGTCAACGACGTTACCAGGGTAACTTGACCTGCTGAAGATGAAAAAGAGTACCAAAATCGCTAAAATTGACCCCCTGATCAATTAAAGGGTGCAACCCTTGAAAATTAAAGTTCTGCGATTTGTATGCAATAAACGACGTTACCAGGGTAACCTGGCCTGCTGGAGATGAAAAAGACCACGAAAGATGTTAAAATTGACCTTCTTGACTAATTTAAGGGTGCTACCCCTGCAAGTTAAAGTTATGCAATTTGAGTGAATTCAACGATATTACAAGGGTAATTTGACCCATTAAAGACGATGATGACTATTAAAAATGTCAAAACTATCCCCCTGACTAATTTAGGGGTGCCACCCTTGCAAATAAATGATCTCTAAATAAAACACTTTAAAATACTTTATCAGGGTATTTTGACTTGCTAAAGATGATGGTGACTACCAAACATGCCAAAAATAAAGTCCAGACTGATTTAAGGGTCCCACCCCGGCAAATAAAAGTTTTCCGATTTGAATGCATTCAACGACGTAACCGGGGTAACTTGACCTACCAAAGACTATGATGACTACCAAACATGTCAAAATTGTCCCCCAGTCGGATTTAAGGGTCGCACCCCTGCAAAATAAAGTTTTCCGATTTTAACACATTTAACAACTTTACAAGAGTAACTTGACATGCTCAAGATGATGATGACCACCAAACATGCTAAAATTGGCCCCCAGACGGAATTAAGGGTCCCACCCCTGCAAGTTAAAGTTCACCGATTTTAACAATTTCAACGACGTTACCGGAGTAATTAAACTTGTAGAAGATGATGGTGACCACAAAACATCCCAACATTGGCCCCCAGACTGATTTAAGGGTCCCACCCCTGCAAAATAATGTTCTCCGATTAAAACACTTTCAACGACTTTACTAGGGTAACTCGACTTGCTTAAGATGACGGTGACTACCAAACATGCCAAAATTGACCCCCAGATTTATTTAAGGGTCCCACCCCTGCAAATTAAAGTTTTTCGATTTAAATGCATTCAACGACATTACCGAAGAACATTGACCTACCAAAGACGATGGTGACTACCAAACATGTCAAAATTGCCTCCAAGACTTATTTAAGGGTCCCACCCCTGCAAATTAAAGTGTTATGATTTAAACACATTTAACGACTTTACCATGGTAACTTAACTTGCTAAAGATGATGCTGACCACCAAACATGCTAAAATTTGCCCCCAGACTGATTTAAGGGTCGCACCCCTGCAAACTAAAGTTTTCCAATTTGAACATACTCAACGACGTTACCGGGATAACTTGACCTACCAAGGACGATTGTGACCACCAAACAAGTCAAAATTGACCTTAAGACTGATTTAAGGGTCCCACCCCTGCAAATTGAAGTTTTCCGATTTAAACGCATTCAATGACGTTATCGGGGTAACTTGACCTACCAAGGATGATGGTGATTAGTAAACATGTGAAAATTGGCCCCAAGACTGATTTAAGGGTCGCAACCCTGCAAACTAAAGTTTTCCAATTTGAACATATTCAACGAAGTTACCGGGTAACTTGACGTACCAATTACGATTGTGACCGATTCGGAAGAGAATGTGTAAGCACAATGTGCACCAAAATGTGCAAAATGTGTTGGCACATTCTCTCTAACCCAGAAAGCTCATGCTAAGGGGTTGCAGTGCCTTTTCTACTCATGTTGAAAAAGCATTTTTTACATACAGAAACGTTTCCCTGTAGAAATGGACATACCAGGTTATAGATGGATAGATAATGCTTCAGTTGTAAAAAAATTAAATTTCTTGCCCCTACCATTTAGTCATTAGATCTGTCGAAAATCAAAATAAGGTATCTCCCATAAGAATAACATTAGCACAGTTTTGTGTTTTTTATTTACGGTGGCTATACCAACTTCATGTACACCAAAATGCACAGTTCAATAGAACTTACAAAACTGAACAATAATAAATCAAAGTTTTAACTCTATTTTTTAACATTTCGCCTAATTATGTGTTTAATTACTTTTCTTTGTTGCGTAATGTTAATTTTAATTGCTAGGGGATCAACAGATGTCACTGATATGACTGTTTTTTGACAAAAAGTGCAATTTTACTGCACTTCTTCAAAAATTTAGAAATGACGAAGATAGCCAAAGCATTAAAGAGGCGATGCTGTCTTTTCCCTTTCATTGCTCTTTGGATTTTAGAAAAGATTGCAAGAACCTCACACCAATAACCGCTCATGTATAGTAAAAATAAAAAAGAAGTTTTTATTTTATTTAGTGATTTAATTTTGTTGCCTGTATTTGAGGTATTTATATGTATCTTCTTGTAATTACTGCAAGAAATAATGCATTTATAAAAACCACACTTCAAAAATTATACATAAATTATAGTACATATACGTATATAACAACTTTTACTATCACAACTATTTAAAATTATATTTATTTAAAAATATGTAATAAATATTAAAATATATGTACAATTTGAATTTTTTTACAATTTACATGCATTATGAATACACGGAGCGCATCACGACCACAATGCAGTATATTTCGTAGCTTCCAACTCAAAGAATTCAAGTTTGAAATTTGAGATAACTTGATCTAATGAGGGAGCGAGGCAACCGGAAGGGCATTTAGGGGATTCACAGCATGAAACCGCAAAAGTAATAAAAATTCAATCGAAATATTAATTTTCTTAAATATTAATGATGGATTTAATTTTATCATTTATTAAATAGTTTTAGAAAAAAATACCTTTTATTACCGTTTCATTCCAGATTCTACGATAATTAGAAGTCAAGTAATGGTTTCAAATTTTTCACCCCCTCCTCCTCAGTTGCACAAGGCGCGTGCAGATTGAGTTTACCGAGCTGTGCCGAAGATGTCAGCAACTCCTTGCACATCCCACGCATAGAAAAAAATGCATCGGGGTTGCAGAGCGACCTCAAATACATGTATGCTCTAAGACGACTTGGCTCATACTAAATTTTTGCCTGCTTGCTTGCTGTTAGAAAAGGCACTGCATCCCCTTAACGTATAGAAAGAATTTTAACACATTTAACAACTTGACAAGAGTAACTTGACATGCTCAATATGATGGTGACCACCAAACATGCTAAAATTGCCCCCAGACTGAATTAAGGGTCCCACCCCTGCAAATTATTGCTCTCCGATTAAAACACTTTCAACGACTTAACTGGAGTAACTTGACATGCTAAAGATGATGGTGACTACAAAATATGTGGAAATGAACCCCAAGTTTTATTTAAGGGTCCAACCCCTGAAAATTGAAGTTTTCCGATTTGAACATATTTAACGACATTATGGAGTAATAAGACTTGCTAAAGATGATGGTGACTACCAAATATGAAAAAATGACCCCAAGACAGCATTTAGGGTCCCAGCCCTGCAACTTTAAGTCTTTCAATTTTAACGCATTCAACAACGTTACCGGGGTAACTTGACTTGCTAAAGATGACAGTGAACACCAAAAATGTTAAAACTAAAGCCTTGGCAGATTTAAGGGTTGCACCCCTGAGAATTAAAGTGCTCCAATTTTGACGCATTCAAAGACGTTACCTAGGCTTCTTGACCCACCAAAGACGATCATGACCACCAAAAATGTAAAAAAATTATAATTTTAAAAAACGCGCTTATAAAGTTTGCAAAAGACGAACGCAAGTGTCTTCTAGGGGTAAATATTGACTTTAGTGAAATCTAATATTTATACTTTTTCTAAAAATGTGCTTAAAACAGGGTCTTAACTTTATGGAAACTTCCTCATTAGTGGGTAATATTTTCATGAATTATAATTGTTGATTGAGGCAGTACGTGACTGACTGATCGGGAATAGTTAGAAGAAGTTTCACAATAATTCTTTCTCCTGTATCTACAATAAACAAATTAAATACTATAATTAATGAATAACTAAAATTGAATGAATTAAAATTGTGTTTGTAGTTTAGAAAAAAGTTTAAATATTGTTTTTAAAATTATCAAAAAGGGTATATTTTTTATTAAAAATATGGTCCTTAAGTTTGAATTTTTACATTTAAACTGTTATTTGCATCAAAGTAGAATAACTCAAATATTTGATCATGTTTTTAACACTATTAAATTTTTAAAAAAATTTATTTTTACTTCATGTTAATTTTATATTACATGAGTGCTTGTTTTGTTGATTAAAATAGAATGCTTGGTTAGTTTTTTCTTCTAAGTTACATTCAACAGATTTATATAAAGTGATCTAGCTAATATATTACATTAAAAAAGAACAAATCTGAAGATTTTATTGAGATCTATAAGCAAGTGTGCTTAAATATTACATATTGTGTGTCCCTCTCTTATGTTGCTTACTTCTCCACTCCATTATTCTATTCCGCTTTAGTGTGGTAAGTAACTATTTATACCGTTTTGTTTTAAAAATTTATGCATTATGGATCTCAATATTATACTTTTAATAAAATTAAATAATTTTACTGAACCTAAAAGCACAACAGCAGATTTTTAACAAAGGAAAGGACCGCTAAATATAAAATTAGCCCGAACTATTGCTAAAATTTTACTTCTAATCTAATCAAATATATGCAAATACGATTAAATTTGTAAGATACTTTTAAGTAAGCATGTAAATGAGATAATTTCAATAATACAGTATACTTTTAAAAGTTGCATATTACATATATTTTTAAAATATTTTTGAAAAACTTTTTATGTGGACCAAAAAAATCCTTCTTTTTTGAATTCAAGAATTTTTATTTGATACTAAAGTATTTTTTGGATAAATAAATAACTAAGATAAAGTTTTGTGGTGTTTTTGCAATATCTTCAGATGCATTGTATATTATACATTACTTTTGGAAGGGAGAAAAAAAGTAGTAGGGGTAGAATAGAAAAAAAAGGGTGGGGAATGGAATATAAAAGTCTACGTGCTACTTTTTTAGACATCAGTACATGTTTTGGCTTGCTCTCAGTTAACTTCGGTCAGTGTATGAAAGCATGGAGTTTCATCATAATAACAATCCTGGTTTAGAGGATCATGCTTATGATTCGTCAGACACAGAACAAGTTGCACAATGGGATCAAGGAAGCGTAGCTGATGTACTTGCGAGACGTCATTTACCAGGTGCAGAATTCGCCGAGCCACTCACCAGAGTGATAGTGCTAAAATCTAGACATGCAGTGGACATACCTGCAAGTGCTATACTACAAGGACAATTTATTCACCCCAGATTCCCTGGCTTAATATTACTTCAAGAACGAATAAAAACTTTTGATACATGGCCTAAACAGATAAAACAACGTCCTGAACAACTAGCTGCTGCAGGGTTCTACTACAGTGGTCAAGGTGATGTGGTCATCTGTCATCATTGTGGAATACATATACATATGTGGGAACCAGACGATGATATCGTACACGAACATTTACATTGGTCCGAGGATATGGAGAATCCGTGTGAATACATACAACGTGTGAAAGATATAACCAGTGAAAGATGTGACTTACAATGTTGTAGCCATGATAAAGTTTTTGAAGATAGCCAAGAACGAGTGATAGACATAGATGAAACTAACCCTCTCATATGTACTATTTGTTTATTTAAAAAACTTGAAATCGTTTATCTACCATGTAGACACGTAGCATCCTGTGTCAAGTGTGCTCTGAACTTGAAAAACTGTCCTATGTGCAGAACTAAAATAGAATCATTTATACATGTCTATCTACCTTAGTTTTTCATATTGTGTTTATATAAATTGATTTAAAATTCTTTCCGTGTATATAAAAAAAAAACTATAGTAAATAATAAATAAATATTTTTAAATGTAAAACGTCTAGTTTTATTTATTAATTTTTTAAATACTATTCATTTTGCAACTACATATAATAATATGCTACTTAAAAAGCTAAGACCAACATATTGTAAGTAACTTATATAGCAACTTTAGTCCGTGAATTAAAAACAATTGATTCATGTTGTAAATTAAAACCAAGTTTTTGTGCTGCTCTCAAAAAAGCAAATTAAATGTCACTATTTTGTTGAAAAAGTTTCTTACTATCACAGACTCTCAAACCATTCTAGAATAACCAATATAGATTTAAAAACTCATTAATTAATGTATTGAATAAAGAACTTAATAGGATAGAAGACTACAAGTGACTTTAACAACAGCAGTGAAAACTTTCACTTATCAATGTTTCACAATTATAATGCAAACATTACATTTCACACTTTTATACTTCTTTTATTCTTAACTTTCGCATTCTTTTCTCATCTGTTGTTGCATATAGTTGAATTATCTATATTTATAGTAAAATAAAATGCGTTATATATATCTATGTATCATATTTTCTTTTAATTAAAATTTAATTATTTTACTTAAGGAGTTAATGTGCGGCTGATAACTCACAAACTGAATGATCGCAAAATATAAATTATAATATGTATACGTAAAAATGAAATGTTATTTAAAATCAGTGATATCAAATCAATTCATAAATTATGAAATATTAAAGTAATTTGACTTTTCAAGATAAAATAAATAAGACAAAAATACAAAAACAAATACAATGTTGGAAGGAATATAATTATAACATAAAAAACTTTAAAATGACATACAAAATACTTATAATTTAAACTTCGTTTCATTTTTTTAAAACAATAAAAACAAATTAATATTTAAGTAGAAAGTTTAAAAAAAGTACCAATAATATTAACAATATTTATTTGCAGAAAAGAGCAGCAGAAAAATAAAATAAAAACAAAATCATTGAAAGCAGGGGAATAATATTTTGTGTCATTTATTTCAGATAAACCGAACATTTGAAAACATTTTTTGACCATATTGACAACCATTGAAATATTAAAAATATAAAGAATAATATCCATGTGGTCGTACAAGTATTCCCGCCATGTAAAAATACCCTAATAGGATTTTAAAAAAACTTTCATAATCTAAACTTGAATGATAGATAGAAAATGTAAAGAATAATAAAACAAATAGTTCAAAAGACATACAAATTATGAGTAAAAAAGTTAATATTTATACAAATTCTTTGTTTAATGTTGTTTCAAGCATTTAAAAAAAAATTATAAAATCTGAAATACTTGTACAGAAATAAAAAACTATAGAAAAATGGTTTAAAATCTAAGCTTTATTAATGAATAGGAATAATTAATAGTAAATATGCCGTGTTTTTTACTTACATATCGCGCAAAAGTGTGGGGTCAAAATATTTTGAATTCACGTAAACAATTAAAAGAATTGTAGTATTTAAAGAGTTAGAAGAATAATTAAATAATATTTTTGTAAATAAACTTGGCAACGCCGCAAAGCTTCATGGCTGTAAACGACCCACAAAATTCATGAACAACCCCCCCCCCCTTTTCAAAGTGCACCCCGCCACCGCCGCCCGCCGCCGAAACCCGCCGCCACCGCCCTCCGCTGGAACAAAAATTTTCGATCCGGCGCGGGGATACTTTATACCGGCCGCGTCTCAAAAGTTTCATCCGTCGCGGAAATATTTTATATCGGCCGCGTCTCAAAACTTTCATCCGGCGGGAAAATATTTTATACCGGCCGCGTCTTAAAACTTTCGTCCGGCGCGAAAATATTTTATACCGGCCGCGTTTCAAACCTTTCATCCGGCGCGAAAATATTTTATACCGGCCGCGTTTCAAAACTTTCATCCGGCGCGGAAATATTTTATATCGGCCGCGTCTCAAAACTTTCATCCGGCGCGGAAATATTTTATATCGGCCGCGTCTCAAAACTTTCATCCGGCGCGAAAATATTTTATACCGGCCGCGTTTAAAAACTTAGAACCGACGTGAAAAACTTTGTTCCGTCGGAGGGCGGTGGCGGCGGGTTTCGGCGGCGGGCGGCGGTGGCGGGGTGCACTTTGAAAAGGGGGGGGGGGGTTGTTCATGAATTTTGTGGGTCGTTTACAGCCATGAAGCTTTGCGGCGTTGCCAAGTTTATTTACAAAAATATTATTTAATTATTCTTCTAACTCTTTAAATACTACAATTCTTTTAATTGTTTACGTGAATTCAAAATATTTTGACCCCACACTTTTGCGCGATATGTAAGTAAAAAACACGGCATATTTACTATTAATTATTCCTATTCATTAATAAAGCTTAGATTTTAAACCATTTTTCTATAGTTTTTTATTTCTGTACAAGTATTTCAGATTTTATAATTTTTTTTTAAATGCTTGAAACAACATTAAACAAAGAATTTGTATAAATATTAACTTTTTTACTCATAATTTGTATGTCTTTTGAACTATTTGTTTTATTATTCTTTACATTTTCTATCTATCATTCAAGTTTAGATTATGAAAGTTTTTTTAAAATCCTATTAGGGTATTTTTACATGGCGGGAATACTTGTACGACCACATGGATATTATTCTTTATATTTTTAATATTTCAATGGTTGTCAATATGGTCAAAAAATGTTTTCAAATGTTCGGTTTATCTGAAATAAATGACACAAAATATTATTCCCCTGCTTTCAATGATTTTGTTTTTATTTTATTTTTCTGCTGCTCTTTTCTGCAAATAAATATTGTTAATATTATTGGTACTTTTTTTAAACTTTCTACTTAAATATTAATTTGTTTTTATTGTTTTAAAAAAATGAAACGAAGTTTAAATTATAAGTATTTTGTATGTCATTTTAAAGTTTTTTATGTTATAATTATATTCCTTCCAACATTGTATTTGTTTTTGTATTTTTGTCTTATTTATTTTATCTTGAAAAGTCAAATTACTTTAATATTTCATAATTTATGAATTGATTTGATATCACTGATTTTAAATAACATTTCATTTTTACGTATACATATTATAATTTATATTTTGCGATCATTCAGTTTGTGAGTTATCAGCCGCACATTAACTCCTTAAGTAAAATAATTAAATTTTAATTAAAAGAAAATATGATACATAGATATATATAACGCATTTTATTTTACTATAAATATAGATAATTCAACTATATGCAACAACAGATGAGAAAAGAATGCGAAAGTTAAGAATAAAAGAAGTATAAAAGTGTGAAATGTAATGTTTGCATTATAATTGTGAAACATTGATAAGTGAAAGTTTTCACTGCTGTTGTTAAAGTCACTTGTAGTCTTCTATCCTATTAAGTTCTTTATTCAATACATTAATTAATGAGTTTTTAAATCTATATTGGTTATTCTAGAATGGTTTGAGAGTCTGTGATAGTAAGAAACTTTTTCAACAAAATAGTGACATTTAATTTGCTTTTTTGAGAGCAGCACAAAAACTTGGTTTTAATTTACAACATGAATCAATTGTTTTTAATTCACGGACTAAAGTTGCTATATAAGTTACTTACAATATGTTGGTCTTAGCTTTTTAAGTAGCATATTATTATATGTAGTTGCAAAATGAATAGTATTTAAAAAATTAATAAATAAAACTAGACGTTTTACATTTAAAAATATTTATTTATTATTTACTATAGTTTTTTTTTTATATACACGGAAAGAATTTTAAATCAATTTATATAAACACAATATGAAAAACTAAGGTAGATAGACATGTATAAATGATTCTATTTTAGTTCTGCACATAGGACAGTTTTTCAAGTTCAGAGCACACTTGACACAGGATGCTACGTGTCTACATGGTAGATAAACGATTTCAAGTTTTTTAAATAAACAAATAGTACATATGAGAGGGTTAGTTTCATCTATGTCTATCACTCGTTCTTGGCTATCTTCAAAAACTTTATCATGGCTACAACATTGTAAGTCACATCTTTCACTGGTTATATCTTTCACACGTTGTATGTATTCACACGGATTCTCCATATCCTCGGACCAATGTAAATGTTCGTGTACGATATCATCGTCTGGTTCCCACATATGTATATGTATTCCACAATGATGACAGATGACCACATCACCTTGACCACTGTAGTAGAACCCTGCAGCAGCTAGTTGTTCAGGACGTTGTTTTATCTGTTTAGGCCATGTATCAAAAGTTTTTATTCGTTCTTGAAGTAATATTAAGCCAGGGAATCTGGGGTGAATAAATTGTCCTTGTAGTATAGCACTTGCAGGTATGTCCACTGCATGTCTAGATTTTAGCACTATCACTCTGGTGAGTGGCTCGGCGAATTCTGCACCTGGTAAATGACGTCTCGCAAGTACATCAGCTACGCTTCCTTGATCCCATTGTGCAACTTGTTCTGTGTCTGACGAATCATAAGCATGATCCTCTAAACCAGGATTGTTATTATGATGAAACTCCATGCTTTCATACACTGACCGAAGTTAACTGAGAGCAAGCCAAAACATGTACTGATGTCTAAAAAAGTAGCACGTAGACTTTTATATTCCATTCCCCACCCTTTTTTTTCTATTCTACCCCTACTACTTTTTTTCTCCCTTCCAAAAGTAATGTATAATATACAATGCATCTGAAGATATTGCAAAAACACCACAAAACTTTATCTTAGTTATTTATTTATCCAAAAAATACTTTAGTATCAAATAAAAATTCTTGAATTCAAAAAAGAAGGATTTTTTTGGTCCACATAAAAAGTTTTTCAAAAATATTTTAAAAATATATGTAATATGCAACTTTTAAAAGTATACTGTATTATTGAAATTATCTCATTTACATGCTTACTTAAAAGTATCTTACAAATTTAATCGTATTTGCATATATTTGATTAGATTAGAAGTAAAATTTTAGCAATAGTTCGGGCTAATTTTATATTTAGCGGTCCTTTCCTTTGTTAAAAATCTGCTGTTGTGCTTTTAGGTTCAGTAAAATTATTTAATTTTATTAAAAGTATAATATTGAGATCCATAATGCATAAATTTTTAAAACAAAACGGTATAAATAGTTACTTACCACACTAAAGCGGAATAGAATAATGGAGTGGAGAAGTAAGCAACATAAGAGAGGGACACACAATATGTAATATTTAAGCACACTTGCTTATAGATCTCAATAAAATCTTCAGATTTGTTCTTTTTTAATGTAATATATTAGCTAGATCACTTTATATAAATCTGTTGAATGTAACTTAGAAGAAAAAACTAACCAAGCATTCTATTTTAATCAACAAAACAAGCACTCATGTAATATAAAATTAACATGAAGTAAAAATAAATTTTTTTAAAAATTTAATAGTGTTAAAAACATGATCAAATATTTGAGTTATTCTACTTTGATGCAAATAACAGTTTAAATGTAAAAATTCAAACTTAAGGACCATATTTTTAATAAAAAATATACCCTTTTTGATAATTTTAAAAACAATATTTAAACTTTTTTCTAAACTACAAACACAATTTTAATTCATTCAATTTTAGTTATTCATTAATTATAGTATTTAATTTGTTTATTGTAGATACAGGAGAAAGAATTATTGTGAAACTTCTTCTAACTATTCCCGATCAGTCAGTCACGTACTGCCTCAATCAACAATTATAATTCATGAAAATATTACCCACTAATGAGGAAGTTTCCATAAAGTTAAGACCCTGTTTTAAGCACATTTTTAGAAAAAGTATAAATATTAGATTTCACTAAAGTCAATATTTACCCCTAGAAGACACTTGCGTTCGTCTTTTGCAAACTTTATAAGCGCGTTTTTTAAAATTATAATTTTTTTACATTTTTGGTGGTCATGATCGTCTTTGGTGGGTCAAGAAGCCTAGGTAACGTCTTTGAATGCGTCAAAATTGGAGCACTTTAATTCTCAGGGGTGCAACCCTTAAATCTGCCAAGGCTTTAGTTTTAACATTTTTGGTGTTCACTGTCATCTTTAGCAAGTCAAGTTACCCCGGTAACGTTGTTGAATGCGTTAAAATTGAAAGACTTAAAGTTGCAGGGCTGGGACCCTAAATGCTGTCTTGGGGTCATTTTTTCATATTTGGTAGTCACCATCATCTTTAGCAAGTCTTATTACTCCATAATGTCGTTAAATATGTTCAAATCGGAAAACTTCAATTTTCAGGGGTTGGACCCTTAAATAAAACTTGGGGTTCATTTCCACATATTTTGTAGTCACCATCATCTTTAGCATGTCAAGTTACTCCAGTTAAGTCGTTGAAAGTGTTTTAATCGGAGAGCAATAATTTGCAGGGGTGGGACCCTTAATTCAGTCTGGGGGCAATTTTAGCATGTTTGGTGGTCACCATCATATTGAGCATGTCAAGTTACTCTTGTCAAGTTGTTAAATGTGTTAAAATTCTTTCTATACGTTAAGGGGATGCAGTGCCTTTTCTAACAGCAAGCAAGCAGGCAAAAATTTAGTATGAGCCAAGTCGTCTTAGAGCATACATGTATTTGAGGTCGCTCTGCAACCCCGATGCATTTTTTTCTATGCGTGGGATGTGCAAGGAGTTGCTGACATCTTCGGCACAGCTCGGTAAACTCAATCTGCACGCGCCTTGTGCAACTGAGGAGGAGGGGGTGAAAAATTTGAAACCATTACTTGACTTCTAATTATCGTAGAATCTGGAATGAAACGGTAATAAAAGGTATTTTTTTCTAAAACTATTTAATAAATGATAAAATTAAATCCATCATTAATATTTAAGAAAATTAATATTTCGATTGAATTTTTATTACTTTTGCGGTTTCATGCTGTGAATCCCCTAAATGCCCTTCCGGTTGCCTCGCTCCCTCATTAGATCAAGTTATCTCAAATTTCAAACTTGAATTCTTTGAGTTGGAAGCTACGAAATATACTGCATTGTGGTCGTGATGCGCTCCGTGTATTCATAATGCATGTAAATTGTAAAAAAATTCAAATTGTACATATATTTTAATATTTATTACATATTTTTAAATAAATATAATTTTAAATAGTTGTGATAGTAAAAGTTGTTATATACGTATATGTACTATAATTTATGTATAATTTTTGAAGTGTGGTTTTTATAAATGCATTATTTCTTGCAGTAATTACAAGAAGATACATATAAATACCTCAAATACAGGCAACAAAATTAAATCACTAAATAAAATAAAAACTTCTTTTTTATTTTTACTATACATGAGCGGTTATTGGTGTGAGGTTCTTGCAATCTTTTCTAAAATCCAAAGAGCAATGAAAGGGAAAAGACAGCATCGCCTCTTTAATGCTTTGGCTATCTTCGTCATTTCTAAATTTTTGAAGAAGTGCAGTAAAATTGCACTTTTTGTCAAAAAACAGTCATATCAGTGACATCTGTTGATCCCCTAGCAATTAAAATTAACATTACGCAACAAAGAAAAGTAATTAAACACATAATTAGGCGAAATGTTAAAAAATAGAGTTAAAACTTTGATTTATTATTGTTCAGTTTTGTAAGTTCTATTGAACTGTGCATTTTGGTGTACATGAAGTTGGTATAGCCACCGTAAATAAAAAACACAAAACTGTGCTAATGTTATTCTTATGGGAGATACCTTATTTTGATTTTCGACAGATCTAATGACTAAATGGTAGGGGCAAGAAATTTAATTTTTTTACAACTGAAGCATTATCTATCCATCTATAACCTGGTATGTCCATTTCTACAGGGAAACGTTTCTGTATGTAAAAAATGCTTTTTCAACATGAGTAGAAAAGGCACTGCAACCCCTTAGCATGAGCTTTCTGGGTTAGAGAGAATGTGCCAACACATTTTGCACATTTTGGTGCACATTGTGCTTACACATTCTCTTCCGAATCGGTCACAATCGTAATTGGTACGTCAAGTTACCCGGTAACTTCGTTGAATATGTTCAAATTGGAAAACTTTAGTTTGCAGGGTTGCGACCCTTAAATCAGTCTTGGGGCCAATTTTCACATGTTTACTAATCACCATCATCCTTGGTAGGTCAAGTTACCCCGATAACGTCATTGAATGCGTTTAAATCGGAAAACTTCAATTTGCAGGGGTGGGACCCTTAAATCAGTCTTAAGGTCAATTTTGACTTGTTTGGTGGTCACAATCGTCCTTGGTAGGTCAAGTTATCCCGGTAACGTCGTTGAGTATGTTCAAATTGGAAAACTTTAGTTTGCAGGGGTGCGACCCTTAAATCAGTCTGGGGGCAAATTTTAGCATGTTTGGTGGTCAGCATCATCTTTAGCAAGTTAAGTTACCATGGTAAAGTCGTTAAATGTGTTTAAATCATAACACTTTAATTTGCAGGGGTGGGACCCTTAAATAAGTCTTGGAGGCAATTTTGACATGTTTGGTAGTCACCATCGTCTTTGGTAGGTCAATGTTCTTCGGTAATGTCGTTGAATGCATTTAAATCGAAAAACTTTAATTTGCAGGGGTGGGACCCTTAAATAAATCTGGGGGTCAATTTTGGCATGTTTGGTAGTCACCGTCATCTTAAGCAAGTCGAGTTACCCTAGTAAAGTCGTTGAAAGTGTTTTAATCGGAGAACATTATTTTGCAGGGGTGGGACCCTTAAATCAGTCTGGGGGCCAATGTTGGGATGTTTTGTGGTCACCATCATCTTCTACAAGTTTAATTACTCCGGTAACGTCGTTGAAATTGTTAAAATCGGTGAACTTTAACTTGCAGGGGTGGGACCCTTAATTCCGTCTGGGGGCCAATTTTAGCATGTTTGGTGGTCATCATCATCTTGAGCATGTCAAGTTACTCTTGTAAAGTTGTTAAATGTGTTAAAATCGGAAAACTTTATTTTGCAGGGGTGCGACCCTTAAATCCGACTGGGGGACAATTTTGACATGTTTGGTAGTCATCATAGTCTTTGGTAGGTCAAGTTACCCCGGTTACGTCGTTGAATGCATTCAAATCGGAAAACTTTTATTTGCCGGGGTGGGACCCTTAAATCAGTCTGGACTTTATTTTTGGCATGTTTGGTAGTCACCATCATCTTTAGCAAGTCAAAATACCCTGATAAAGTATTTTAAAGTGTTTTATTTAGAGATCATTTATTTGCAAGGGTGGCACCCCTAAATTAGTCAGGGGGATAGTTTTGACATTTTTAATAGTCATCATCGTCTTTAATGGGTCAAATTACCCTTGTAATATCGTTGAATTCACTCAAATTGCATAACTTTAACTTGCAGGGGTAGCACCCTTAAATTAGTCAAGAAGGTCAATTTTAACATCTTTCGTGGTCTTTTTCATCTCCAGCAGGCCAGGTTACCCTGGTAACGTCGTTTATTGCATACAAATCGCAGAACTTTAATTTTCAAGGGTTGCACCCTTTAATTGATCAGGGGGTCAATTTTAGCGATTTTGGTACTCTTTTTCATCTTCAGCAGGTCAAGTTACCCTGGTAACGTCGTTGACTGCATACAAATCGCAGAACTTTAATTTGCAAGGGTGGCACCCTTAAATCTATCGGGGGACCAATTTTAATACTTATTGGTGGTTTAACCCTACTTTTTCACTAGTCTCAAAGTCCTACTGATGTCATTGGCTCTCTGACTTCGTCTCTTCATCCTCTCCTCCTTTAAAATTTACATACGCTTCTCCCTATACCTTCCCCCCCACTTTTCCCCTTCCATAATCCACTCGCGCACATCATCTTAGCTCCTCCCATCGCACATCCCCCACTCTTTCTATACGTTTACATAGGATTTCTGGGTTTGAGAGAATGTGTCAGCACATTTTTGCACATTTTGCACATTTTTGGTGCACATTGTGCTTCACATGCTCCGAGAGGCGGTCGCCAGACCCAGAACTCTCAATTTTATACTACTATTATAATTTCTTTCACTTTTGGCATAGTATTGTATTCAAGCTTTGTTCTTTTTATTTAGTTTTGTACCGTGCTTATGAGTATACAAACACATAACTGAGAAAAATTCGTATATGTGGTACATAATATTCATCCTCAACATTTTTTAGACAACAAACACTGAGTATAGGAGAAGTTGTATTTTTCTTCTACTTGAAAAGAATAGTTAAAATTGACGCACCACCGCATTGTTACGGTAATAAAATACATCTCTTGATAAAGAAGTTGTATGTTTAGAAGTGCTGCTTATTAGAAGTTAGCTATATAGTGTTTTATATACCAAACTCTATATAACTGTGTTTGGTCTCAGCCCGATGTGGATGTTGAAGTGAATTTTCAATTTGTATTTGATATTTTGAATAATTTTTGTACGATAAAGTGTGTGTTACTTAATACTTATGTATAGTAAAACCTTTGATTTTAATATAATATATGATTTCCCTTTCCTTCTTGTTTAATACTTTCTGATGAACAATAGAGGCTGTGCGTTTAGTTGATTTTTATTCATTTTATTAAATTCCTTACATGGTTTCATTCAAGTATATTGTGAAATAAATTTCACTTTTTTTTTCGAATTACAAAACTATTTTCTTGTGTCTTATGTGTGTAGAAATTGATTGATTCTGTTTTTGAATAACATTTTCTTCTTATTTTTTTTTTCATTTGTTTGTTTGATTGTAAAAGCTTCTATAATTATTTCTTATAGTTGCTAGAAGTCTGATAAAAGTTGTCATTCAAACTTCTACATATCTGATGTCAAATCCAACACCAAATAGACTTGAATTTGAAGATATCCAAAATACTGCCAATTTTCTAAGTCACCGATGGCGCAAATGGTGACAAATTCAACCGAAAATGTAACAGCTAACACATTGTCAACATGAAGCCAGATGAAACAGTAAAAATATGCAAAAAAGCAAACCATGATATAGCAGCCTAATATCTCGCACACTTCTTATTATACGTAAAGAAACGAGCTTCTTAGTGCTTATGTATACTTATAGGTGTAAAATTAGTATATAATTTGGTTAATAATAAATTAATTTTTCAAAAGTAATAATAGCTGCAGATAAAACCTCATAAACAATTGTAATTATGAAAATATCAAACAGGGAATTTCTATTGTGTATAATGTTCTATAACTGCAACAAGAAAATAAGTTTTGTATAATTTTTATCCATTATTCTGCAGTGTGTAAACATTCTGTGCAAAAATGTGACCATAATGAAGGTAAATATAAAACAATTTGTATCTTCTTTTGGTGGCTGCTAACTTATAGAAATATTGTGTATCTATTATAGTGTTCTATAAAGAAAGTGGCTCATTTCAATTTTTTAATAATATTGCAAGCTTATTTTTATATTTATTTTGTGTTGGTATAAATTTATGCCTATAATATATAATATAGCATATTGAAAAATCCTTCGTAATTGGTACTAAACCCAGCAACACTTAACATGTTGCGTGAAATAAAAGCTTAAAATTGGCTCTATTATTATTTGTACATATTTGTAAAGCTGTATATTCCGAAGTCTTGCGATTTAAAACTTCGACAGTATTATAGCGTGCGGCGAGAGATATATAAAGGAACTTTTTGTGTTTGTCTCAATATTGTCATATCTGTGGCAGTAGTTTTTAAAATTGTTATTTGAAGATGTGCTTATTTTAATTTTTTCGCTGATGGAGAAAAACTGAAAGACTCGATATTTCAAATAAGTTGTTTCCTTATGAAATACAATTTAGTTTTTTAAAACTTTATATATTTCTTCGTGATTTCTTCCAAGTTGGTGATTTCTTATTTCTATAGTTGTAAAATGCGATTGTGCCGCAAAGTTTATTAAAATTATACATGCGTGGAATAAAAGTTGGTTACAAATGTCTATATAGCATTTAAAAGTATAAGCATTTAAAAGTTAGCATTTTTAGCTGCTTTCCAATAATGGTGATTAAAAAACTCTGACAATGCTAACGTGCCACTAGAGTATCAGAAACACAAACGTTAATGTACATAATGTTATATAGTCTCGAAATGTAGTTAGATATTTTAAAAATGAAAGTGCGGTAGAAACTGTTCTTCTCACTTTTATATAGGGACATGAGGACATACCTTGTCACTTATATATGCACATTTCAGAGCGCATGTTCAAATTGGTATGTTCAAATTCAATTTGACTTTGGATTTTAAAACTTTGTATATTTTTCTATTCAGTATTAGTACAGTATACGACTTATATGATGCTTTACACTTTACAAAAAGAGACAGAGTTAGAGTTTTCTAATTTTAAGTTTGCAAAATATGTTTGTGCCGCGAGGTTATACGGATAGATATAATTTGACCTTGATGAAGATTGTTTGAAAATATTGAAGCTTTTGTACCGATAATCATATTATATCTTTTACTTTTTCGAAATAGTATTTCTAGATAATGTTTACAATTATTCGTTGTTTTAAAGTTACATAAATTAAGAGTTGTTGGTTTTTATATATGATTTCTTATCTCAGGTGTTTTTATTATTGATCCAAGAAAAATCTTTCAATACTAATTTATCCATCAGTCTCTGCAACTTTCAATTTTAAATGTATTATTTTTAAAATTGTAACGCCTAATGAGGTAGAAACTAGAAACACATAACTATAGCTTCTTGAAATGTTATGTATAAGTATATAGAACTTTTAAACAAAATATAAAATTTTATAAATTGTTCTCATTTCTTGCTTAAATCATCAAATTGTCTAAATAGCGACATATCTTCCCAAGCTTAAGCTGCATTACATATCCAAGTAATTTTTTAAAGTTGTGTGATTCAAAAACTTAGTCAGTTCTGGTACACCGCGAGAGCAAAACAAACAAAAACAGAAACTATAATGAAATGTTACATAGCCACGACAGATAGCAATATCTTATTATTAAATGTAAGTCGCAGAAACTGTTCTTCTCACTGGTTGGGAAACACTTCGTCCCCATTACATTTCACTACTTGGTGTGCTATGCGCAATTTAATTTGACTTTGTTTTTTAAACTGCATGGTGTTTAAAACTTGGTATAATTTCTCGCGAGTATAGAACGAATGATATGATAAATTTGCAATAAGAGTTAGCTTTTTCTCATTTTAAATTGTAAAACGTGTTGCTATGGCGTGAGGTCCACTACAAGTTACTGTATGTCTCTTTTATTTCTATTTTATATTTTGAAGATTATATGAAAATTTTGTAGCGATAATATATTTTTATTTCCTCTTTTTCAAACTAGTACAGTATAGGCTTATAATATTAAATCATCTTCACTTGTTTTGAATTTACATTTTTATATTTTTTATAAACTAGTTTCTCTTTTTTTTTTAGTATTTTTTTTTTAAATAATAATTTGTATGCATTTTTTATTTTGTCAAATGTTTTATTAAATTGAACTTACTAGATCAATCTTTCAATGCTACTTTGCCAATCAACTTGCATTTTCATTTTAAAATTGTATAATATTTTTTATAAAATCGTAACATAATGATCGAGTTAGAAAAGCATAATATCTAGTTTCTTTGATTGAATATAAGGTGAATTCACATATTCTTAAATTTGTTATTATACTTTTCAAACCAAAATAACTTTTCCCATTTAAAACTGCTATATTTCAATTTGCTGCGCAAAGTTGTAACATAAGTAAAAACTTGTGAATGCACCTTTAAGTATCCAAGCATAGAACTTTTCAAACTAAATACAAATTTTATTATAGTTTTTTAGTTCTTTAATTCAAGTTTGTTCATTTATCAAATTGTGTCTAAACACACAAAATATTGATATCATATATCTTCCAAGCTTAGCTGCTTAATACAACATTTCACATGCTGTGTGAAATAAAAGTTGGTTTAATTAAATCTTTCATTTCCAACCAAGTATTATAATATGTAGTTTCTTCAAGTCGAGCGATTCAAAAACTTTACAACAATGCTAACTTGCCGCGAGGGCAACACAAACGAAATCTTAGATGCAACGTTATATATTCACGAAATATATATTAGTTTTTTTTTAAATGAATATTAGTGTGGGAGAAACTTTTCTTCTTGCTGGTAGGGATACACTTCGTCCCCACCACATTTCACAGCGCTTGTGTGCTATAGAGTTTTCTAGCGTGCTATGTTCAATTCAATTTCAATTTGGTGTTGTTAAAACAATGTTTAGAACTTTGTAAATTTCTCGCGAGTGAAACGACTACTGATGACTCTACAAAAACAGAGTTTTTGAGTTAGCGTTTTCTGATTTTAAATTGTAAAATGAGTGTTCTTAAAGGTTTTTAATTGTAGTTTATTGTTTAAAAATATTATTGTGCTTTTGTTCAAATAGAATTTTTATAATATTTAAAATTTCTAAAGTTGTTTTGAATTTATATTTTAATATTTATAAATATGATATATTTTTAATTTATTTATTCAGTATTTATTTCCTAAAATGTTTTACAATTTAACCAAGAAAAGACTTTCAATGCAATTGTGCCAATTAATCTGCATTTTCTTTTGCAAATTATAATATTCTTTAGAAAATTGTAAAACTATATATATGTGAGGCATGAATATAAATACATTACTAGTTTCTTTGACTTTATACTTAAATAGATCTTAGAAGGAATGTATATTATAGAACTTCTTCAATTTTTTTGTAAATTTATAGTTTGTTGAAATTATCAAATTGTGTCTGAATAGCAATGTATCCTGCTAACTGCTTAATACAACATTTCACATGCTGCCTATAGAATAAAAGTTGGTTAAAATGAAGTGTTTGCTTTTAAAGTGTATTTTCTTCAAGTCAAAAACTTCAACAATGTTCTTGCGCCGCGAGAGCAACAAAAACTTCTATTTGTCACAAAGTTGACAAGTTGACGTATATATCAAAAGTAAATAATTCTTAAAATTGATGAAAGTGGGAGAAGTCTTTCTTTTTGATAAAATACTTTTTCTACTATTTAACCTCGTGCTTGCTTCATAAAAGTATTAAATTAAATTTCGTTTTTTTTAAAACTTTGTTTATACATCTCGCAGGTAGAGCGACTGATTTCATGTATTATTTGTGTTGTTTCGTCAAATGTTTTTTTTTAATAATATCATAAATGAATTTATAAGGATTTTGTTTTCAATTGAAATAGTATAATATTGTACTTTTTGAAATTACTTTTTTTTAATTATTCCATTTCTTTAATATTTTTATGGCATCTTTTTATATATATATATATATATATATATATATATATATATATATATATATATATATATATAAGACTTATTTTTCTACAATAATATATTATTTTACAAATCCTTTTGGGTTTTCTGTTCTTATAAAATTGTTTTTCGCTTCTCCAATGTTTTATAACTTACACCAAAAGAAAAAATATATATTTTTTATATATAGTAATAAAAAATCAAATTTATTTTTAATATTTTGTTCGAATTGGGTAACTTAGTAGCAGTTGCAACCTTACAAATTTTTACTTGACTGACTGAATAATTATGGAAAGTTTGAAATAAATATTAAAATTTTTAAAGAAAAGTTAATTTGGTAAATATCTCAAAATAGTTAGTATCTTATTAATTGTCAGATCTTGCTGCTAAAACATAACATTTAATATGTATGGAATAAAAAATAAAACGTCTAACATTTCCAAGTATATATTTTGACAATTCTTGCGCGCAGCGAGAGTAAAACAAAAACTCAAACTTTTGTGTTATAGCGGTGTTCACAGTAGATGATACAGTAGTGCATCTCCTATACTGGGAATGTCAGATCAAAAAACGCGCCATAATTGCGACTGGGTGAAGCGGACTGAACTAAAAGTAACTGAAGTAACGTTACGCGTGTAGTTGAGCCCGCTTCACCCAGTCGGAATTATGGCGCGCATTGATCTGACATTCTCAGTATAGGAGATGGACTACTGTATCATCTACTGTGAGCGGTGTTAGCCACAAAATATAGTATAATATTATACAATTGTTCGTTTTTTTTTTTTAATTTTCATTTCGCGAACGACAAAATATGTTTCCAACATATGACATCGCTTGTTTGCTATGCAACAGTCAATTTGGTTTTGGGTTCTTAAAATTTGTGTACTCTTTGCGAGCAAAACAAAAGATTTTAAATTTTTACACATATATTATACAAATGTAGGGAAAATTTTTCTTCTAAATACCTTGTCCCCTACTACATTTAACCTCGTTTAATTTGGTTTTGGTTTGTCAAAACTTCTTATATTTCTCGCAATTAACACGACTTATATAATAATTTACAATACAGAAAGCAGCAAAGTTTGCTTTTTCTCGCGTCTTTAGCTGTCAAATATGTTTGTGTCGCGGCGAGCTTGCTTAAAATATGTTTTGTTGTAAAATAAGTTTAAGATTTCATGTCAGAATCTCGATACTTTTGCAGCGATTCGTCAATTTAAAAGAATATTATTATGACATTTTATCTTGAATAAAGTTGTTTTTCAATTTAAAGTTATTTATTTACAAATTTTTATTGCTATTATTATTTAAAACACTTGTATCGTAAGATGAAATTTTATTGATGAAAGTTACATTTCTTTTATTTGACAGATTGATTATATAAAAAATGCCTTAGAATGTATTATTTTCAAGTACCGCTGGGTCTCAAAAGCCGTGCGATACAAAAACTTTGACAATGCTTGCATGCCGCGAGAGCAACGGCAACAGAAACTTTTGTGTTAGTGTTAGCCACAAAATAAATAGACGTTGCAGTATTGTATAGGTTTTAAAAATGTAAGATGGAGAAAATTATCTTAGCGCTATAGTGAAAATTTTGTACACAAATTTTGTACAAAATTTTGAAAGCAATTCGTATCGCTTGCTTGCTTGTATAAATATAATATATCCAATTTATTACTATATATTTTAAATATGGCATATTTATTTAACAATGTGTTTTAATCACGAGTAAAACGTAATGTTGTAATACAAAAGATGGCAGTATTTTTGCTATACATTTCAGTTTTAGTTTTCAAATTTGTTTCCGCCACAGAGCGTTTAAATAATTTGAAGCTTTTAATAGTCTTAAATCTTAATGTATGTATATTTGAAGAAATTCAAATAATATAGAATGATTTATAATTGATGTGATTTTTAACTATGCATTTGATTTGAAACGTATTCATAGCCAATTAAAACATCTTACAAACTCTTCTTTTTTTTTTATTCCTTGTAATTTATAATATTTAAAAGTAAAGTTTTTATTTTCCAAATTCATTGCAAGTTTGCAGTGATTATTATAGCTTTTGAACAATACAGTATAAACTTGGCGTAGAATAAAAGTTAGTTAAATAACTTTGCCGCTGTCACTTGTGACTTTAAATTGGAAGACGAGAGATGTAAAATCTGTTTCGGCAATGCTCGGTCTCAACAGCAATATGTTTCATTTTGCTACCGAACTCAAGTAGAAAGTTGTTTAATACTAAAGTGGGAGAAAAATATATTACTCAATGCATCGCTTTAGATGTTCTTCAGTTTTCTTGACTTGGCCACTGCCACTTCGTAGCGCTGTTTGTATCGAGGAAGAAAATTTATTCTATACCATAATATTCTCGTCGTCTCATTCGTTTATCACTCGCGCTTAACATCGCGGATGTTGTGTTTTACAAAAGTTTAGTATAGTCAGTGTTTGCGGTCTCCGTCTATTTAGCATAAGTAAAACTTTTTTTTTTCATCTACTGACTTTTGAGTGCAGTAATGATTGTTCTTTGAATTTCTTCTTTACCGCCTATGTATATAATAAATTATAGTTAGCTATATTTCCGATGTTAAATATATCTGAAGCTAAAAAAACATTTCACAATATATTTTTATTTTTTAAACATATTGACTTTTTATGTAATCTATTAACTTCGAAATGATTTAGCTTTTTTAATTCCAGACAAAACTTAATTCTTCTAAAGTATTATATTCTCTTCATTTTTTAAATTTTATACAGAACCTTGCAACAAAAGTATAATATAGATGGCTATTATTTTTTATTATATTAAAAATATTTAATTTGTATATAAGATAATATAATAATAATAATTAACGGCTTTTATTGGGCGAAATCAGCCATACAACATCTCAATTTAACCCAACTGTTTTACAGTACAGTCGCAGTTACAATAAATAGTTAGAAAGTGTTTGCAATTTTAGTTCATAATCTAATTTCATTGTTTTAGCAATGTTATATAGTTTACTTTGATCTTGAATTCAATCTGGAACAATAATAATAATAAATAACAATACAAAGATATCTTATAATTGTTTGTCATATATAACAAGTATATATGTATTGCTCATTAAAACTGAAGTCACTGAAACTTATATAATTATGTATATATGAACATAGTCAAATTGCCTCTACACGTGAACCTGCAGTGAGGCAATCTGACTTTTACAACGTGCAGTGGTGAGGTGTACCCCTTGGGGACATTCTGAGTGCCTGCTCTTCATTGCACCGCAACACCACAGTTGCTATGGAAACCAGACTATCGTGCACCGCAAACTCGCTTCTCTGTAAAATAGATATGGAGTATATATTATTAGTTTGTTTCAAAGAAATATAAGAAATAACCTTTAATTTATTGACCCATACTGTAATATATTATAAAACATTATGCAGTTTCCCAGACACAAATATGAAAATATATTTTAGAAATAGTATACAGGTGTGTTCAAAAAATTTGTTGCTATGGAAGGTGATAATGACTCTCACACTCAATGTGATGCCTCATAATGTGGCGCCTACACGTGTGCTTACTCAGGTGCGCCAAGTATTGAGCGTGGTGCTGATACACGCTTGACGTGAGAGATAGATGTTTCAGTATGCAGCATGGCGCTTTAGTCCGGCGCAAAGCCAATATTGCAGCATGCTAACAAAGGCTAGAAACACGCTGCAAAATTCTTTACTTCCAACATATTACTTGGCTTTATAGTTTGAGTGATAAAAAAAAAATAGAACAAGAGCAGTCAGTCAGTGGCAATATTCCCAACGCCCAAGTAGCAATGTACCACAACACTTCTGCAAAGACAGCTTAAAAAACTTTGCGAGAGCCAACTACTAAAATTGTAAGCCAAGAAAAAGAGGTGGGAGTTCCGGCTACCTGGTCTTTCTTTCGCTTCAAGTTCTCTCTTTCTCTCTCGGTTGTCTTGATAGCAGTAGTTGCTTTGGTCTTGCTATAAGCTTTTTGGCTTGCTATTTCTTTGAGTGTTGGCAAGCCACCACGGAGATCGATCCCGACCCTAGCTTGCAAGCAGAAGAAGAAGAGAGGTTGTGAGGTCGAGGGGAAATGAGACTCCTTCTAGCCAAGAAGACATTCGTTCGGTGGGCCGTTCGTTGTACTGTACGAGCGACCGCTGAGCAAACGAGCAGGCAAGCAAAGTCAGTGAGCAGGATGCTGCTTGGCTTTAGATGCTGGACCAGGCTGAAGAGGGCGAGATGAAATGAGGCGCGACGTTGTCCTCCTCCTTCTACTTGACTGTTGGGCGGGCAGGGTGGGTGGTAGCACAGGCGCGACGCCGGAGATAGAATGAGCCACCTCTCTCTCTACTCGGTCTCCTCCCTTTCTCTCTCATCCAAGCGAACAAACGCGTCAACAACAGCAGCCGCTCACTCTCGTCTCTTTTACTTCTCATTTCTCTCCCTCACGCACTCGTGCTTTAAAAATCTTCCTCTCTTTGCTCATTCTTTCACATCACCTTTCATTCTCAATTTTTTATACTATTTTGAATTTTCCACTTGTAATTTATAAAGTGCGGAGTGCGGAGTCATATCACTACAAAAAAAGTAAAAGCAAAATGCAGTAAAGAAATATTCTTTGATTTACACATTGTATTTTCGTATTTTTATTTACATTATTATTTTAATTCCTTGAAAATGTATAAATTAGTATTTTCAGAATTTTAAAAATTTTGATATGTACAAATAAGATGACCAAAAAATTAAATATTTAAACACTATATTTGATATTATGTTGAGAGAACGAAATATAATAGTATTGGGTGTTTTTTTGAGTTCTGTATTCTGTATCGTTATACCTAATGTAAAATACACTCATAAACCGGATAACACATGAAACATGAAAAATATATCACATTGTTTATGTGGAGTAGTATGTTGTAAAATATGTGTTTCACTTGTTCACTATGCCCTGCAGCTTCGTTTCTCTCTCTCTCTCTCTCTCTCTCTGTCAGACACACACACTGAGGTCCGAGGTAACTTTAATTCTCTCTCATCCCATATGATAAAGCATTCTGTATGTGTGGATAATACTGTGTATTAAAAAGCCCCACGTGCTATAGATCGTGCTCAAATGTTAGCCAAGTTAGCCCTCGTCCGCTCTTTCTCTATACACTGTAGCCGGACCATGCAATACGGTATGGTATATTGCTTGCCTAAAGCTTACTTAGGGCAATAGCAAGAACAGATAAAGTTATCGACGAGTGAGCGTGCCTGCTTTGCTATACTCTGTGCACCTAACTAAAGCTGCTGTGCTTAGATAAGTGAAGGCAAAAAGAGAATAAAGCCTCCCCTTAGCTCTCATAGCTAGATTACATATTATACTGCCACACGAGTTGTTGGTATATATATATATAATATACAGGGTGTTTTTTTTAAATTTTTACTATTTTAGAGGCTGATTTCACTATGAAATTTTTTTACAATTGCAACTTGTTATATAACAAATTAAAACACAAATTTTGACATTTTTTAAATGTTTGCAAAAAAGAGTTATGTCAAGTGGTTTTCATTTTAATCAGTAAGTGGCATAAGAGCTCATTTTTGAAGAAAAAAACTCGATTGCGCCAGATTTCAATGTAAACAAAGGCTGGATTGGCTGAGATGGACCCACAGCCCACAGCTTGGGCATTGAGATCACTAGACCTCACCCCACCTATTTTTTTCTTATGGGACGTCATAGACAAAGTGTTTAAGACTCCAGTGCAAGATATCCCAGAGTTGAACCGACACCATCAGGATTACTGATGCTATCGAGTCCATCACGGCTTAGATTCTCCGTAACGCGTGTGGCTCGAACTGCAGTTTCGACTTGACAACTGCCGGGCTAAAAATGGTTCCTACATGGAGAAACCTTAATGTGATTTGCTTATCATCACTTTTAAGTAAGAAAAAAAAAATAATAAGTCGCTTTTAAGTTTTTTAGGAAAACGCTGTATGCTAACGGTCTGTTTTTCGAAAAAATCGCTCTTCGTATTGTTTTGCATCTAGTCAAAAGAAAAATCAACAAATCACATTTTTAAAAACAGAAATAAAAATGTCAAAACTTAAGCTTTAATTTGATGTATATTAAGTCTAATTTGTCAATAAACTTCATATTAAAAAACGCTTCTGAAAAAGTAAAAATTTAAATAAACACCCTGTATATTGTACGCTATTGTGCACATCTCCTGTCACGCTCAACCACGGTTATGCTCACGATGTGTGCCGCTCAGTAAACACAGAACAATGTCTTTCAATGCAAAATCAATAATATATTATAATAATATAGTTATTTTGCATGATACCTCTCCTCATTTCTCTATTTGATTTTTAACTAACTATAATCATGTTATAAACATAATAATTGTTTTTTATTCCGATTAAAAAAAGTTTTTATTTCGTATATGTATCAAAATAAATAAATAAACATAAAATATGCAAAAACCAATTCATTTTAAGTTGAGCACATAAAGATATTTAGATATCACACTTTTGTTCGAGCTTTTTAAAAAGCAAAATAATACAATACGAGATGCTTATATAGGAAAAACAGCACTCTTTGCATTATCCTATAGCTCCTAATCTAAAAAAATAAATAAATAAAAAAATTAAATAAAATAAAATAATAAATAAATTATTCATTGCAAGAGGCTAATTTATAATTCAAATGATTTTGCTTTGAGTTAAAAATGCAAAACTAATAATTTATAAAAATATTTATGAATTGAAAACTTGAGTTTTATAATCGTTTAATTATTTCTATTACTAGTGTTATTTCATTTTCAGAAAGTAAAAAAAAAAAAATAAAAAAATAAAAAAAGTATAGGCAATCTGCAAACCATATGTGTTTTACGGGCTCTCTTACTTTACAGGGGCAAAAATTTTAGTAGACAAAAATTTAGTGGAACTTGTGGCGACACCTGCTGACGGACTAAGAGAACTTCTTTACTGCATATATTACGCAGATGTCTGTGCTATATATTTTGCATTATGTTAGTTTAGTACACATTTTTTGCATTCAGGTACAGTCACTGTGGTATTAATTTTACTCTTTAAACTATTATGGGCATAAAATGTGCAGTAATATGAAGATTTTAATTTATTTGGTTCAATTAGGTAATATATGGAGTATAATATCCCAGATTATCTGCAAAATAACTATATAGTTAAACCATAGTTAATTTGTTATTTTGACTGTTGCAACAATTAAAAAAAGATAACTAAGGTTTAACTAGAGGTTGCAGCTTATATCCCTACAAGTAAGCAATTACGAGGCAATGCAATTATTACTTCTGAAACTTTGTCAAATAAAAATAATTAGTGTCTAATCGACGCAAAATAATTGACGTTTTGTATTGTATCTAATGAGCAGAATAAAACAATAATAATTAAATGTGTCAGTCTTGTGGACGGTTATAGTTATAGTCACATCTATATAAGATTATCGTGAAATTCGATAACAAAAACGACACGCTCAATTTGAGAAGATGCTCAGCTATTATACCCTGTTTTTAAGTTTTTACTCTGGTGTGCATTCAGTTTGTAAAATATTACGTAAAAACGTCATGAAATAATATAAATTCAATTATCGTATAATAATTATCACCCGTTTTCGTTACTGTATGTTAAAGTTTTGTAGAAAGTGTCATCGCATATTCATATGTAACCAGATTTGAAATATATATATCATATGATATAATATTTTTTTAGGTATGCTATGTTGACTATTATAAACTGGCAGGAGTTAAAAATATCGAGCTGACACTGGAAAAAGGTTGACAAAATACATTATAAATATTATGTATGCATGCAGCAGGTATGCAATAATGATTGCGGAGAGAACAGGTCAAGCACGTGTATATGTGTATGTTGGACTGTAACTGGTTGTCTGACACTACCGTTGTGATGGAGAGAGACCAACGAGCAAGGTGACTTTGTATCATGCCGCTCTCTCCATTCTGCGGGCTCAGGTGGCTGGAGGTCTGTGACAAGCTTATGCCTCTTTCTTGTCAGACTCAAGCTGCATGACAATTTATGCGAGACGTTTGTATAATGACGAGCGAGATTGACAATTATTGTATTATAGACTTGACATGGACGTGATCTATATATAATATTTTAATTATATAAATTATTATTATATTTTGTTTTTTATTAAACACTAACCGTGTACATTGAAATTTTTATATTATATATAGATATTATATAGTTCGTCACCGTAAATATAAAAAGTTGTATAATGGTTAACAGTGTGCAATATTATTGTTACGACGGTATTGGTTCATTGGGGTGCTTTAGAAACTATGACTGATGAGCAACTCGGACAATGTCATGCAGTAACTCCACTTCGGTCATGTGGTCATGTTTTTAAACCATTTCATTAGAAACTTCGCCACCTTCGGAATTCATTAATATTATTGCTGCTCATTTAATCATATAATATTATTAATATTCTTATACTTTTGAAGTAACAAAATAAATAACAATAGCTACTGAAATACCTTATTCTCTATCATCTACTCTATAATAAATATAATTTCCAAATTTTTCGTTTTTTTTTTTTTTTTTTTGAAATTCTCAGTTTTATCAAGATATACATAATTCAACTTTTTGAGCAACAAAAACAATACACAATTTTTTAGGCTTGCCGTGCGAGAAAGAGGGGCAGATGGTTTCCTCGCTCGCTCGCTCGCACACGCGGTGTCAACTTGTAAGTGAGGAGACTAAAAAAAGAAAAATAAAAAAAAAACAAAAAGAAATAAGGGGTGGCATTTTTTTTTAAACCATGCAATGCTTGTATATTATATGCGCATACTTTATTAGTACGATTTTTTTTAACTTCCCTTTTTTTATTGCAGGGCTCCAAAGTTATTTACCTGTGTTACCTGGGTGTTTGTCCCTCCTAGTGAAAAGTTCAAGTGACGTGTGTATCTCACGCACAGGTACTTTTTTTTTCACTTGCATTTTTATTGTTATAAACATTGCAAGGTGGTAATGTATAAAGTAACAAATGAGTGCCGGCTCACCGCTAACCATTCATTCTTTCATCATGCAGTTGAGTCACAGTCACTCCGGTGTAATACGACAGGTTAGAAATATGTGGACATATATTTATCGTAGCTATTTTAATATCTATGATATGAAAATAGTAATAAACGTGAATATTTTGATATAATAATAATTCAGCAAATCATCCACATTTCTTTTCTTTCATCGTATTTGATGGCAATTTTAATATTAATTTTGTCGAAAGTCCCCAAGAATGGATAATATGCACTATGCAGCATCCAGCTCGGCAAAGTATCACTATAGCGTTTAGGGACCTCATACTTTGCACTTTGTAAGCAAACATTTTTCTTTTTGCATCGTTTTAGTAGCAGATGTAATATACGAGATAAGAAGGGAAGTTGTGTAGTGTGTACAGTACGTACGCGAGTCAGAGAGCAGGGCACTAGAGACCTAAGGGCATGAATAGTAGACGTGAGGAAGAGTAGGAGGATTACTCAGAGTGCGTGTCGTGGTGGCTTGCCGCTCTCTCGCTTTTACTAGGCGCGATCAGGGCGCGATCTCCCATCGATCCATTTCACCCGCTGTGTTCGGTCACAGCTCGGACTAATTTCACATTGCGCTCGCTTCGATAATACTTTTAGCTGTTCTCAGACGTTTAAAAAAAATCTCTCGTGAGTCTACACGAGGTGGTGGTATTAAAAAAAAAAGCTTTTGTTTTGTTTTGCTGCGGCGGGCCGTGAAGTGCTTAGCTGGTGGCGGTGGCGCGTCAGGCTCACCTGTACAATACGTGGTGGCCTCATTGGCGCGGCTTGCTTCGCTGCTACACTCAACTCGGCTGTCGGCCTGATCATCGCATCGCGCTCGCTCAGCGAGGCGCTGATGGCATGGTGAGGGAGGGGAAGGGGGAAGTGCCGGCTGACTGCTTACCGCCCGCCCGCCCGTCGTGTCCCGTGCGAGCGAACAGGCAGCCTGGCGGCCGGTTGCTCTGAAGGGGGGAGGGGAGAGAAGGGCGAGAGGGGAAGGCGACCACGGCGGCGGTAGTGTGGCGGAGGCAGCGCACATAGGGCCGGGCCGGGACAGATACTACGGCGGGCAAGCTCGCGCGGGACGTACCGCCCTTCTCTCTCTCTCTCACTCTTTGACTCATACAGCGTTCATCATCTGCCTAGCGTGCGCCACGCGGATTTACTCGCTCGCTGCGTTACTGACACCTGACTAAATGGCTACCGTGGAACGTCCCCCTGCTAACAACAGGAGGCGCCCTCGGGACAATGGGCCCATTTCCGGGACCCCAACATGGGGCTTACTTAAACCATCTCCTGCACAACGTCGAGTTATGCAACCAGCATCACGTGGTACATCACCTGGTGGAACTGTCATGTCACGTCGTGACATGTTTGAGAATTTTCAACCCTGGGTGATGAACACTTATGGAGACTCTGCAAAAACCAAGACCATTACACAACGTAAATATTCACGTATCATCAAAACATTGCGAGGAGAAGAAAGTAACAGCGCCGAGAATTCAAAGTTTCGGTTCTGGGTTAAGGCAAAAGGATTTCGTATTGGACCACCCCCAGGACAACCAATTCGACCTGAACCAAGACATCAACCTATCAGCGTGATTGGAGAACCTGAGCTCTATGTGCCCACCTCTGCGGTCAAGGTATGTGCGACATTACAAACAGGTGGCGCTTGCTTGTTGCTACATAGCGCCACCCACTTCTATGCATGCTCTTATCTATTTTATCAACAACTTATCAAAACAATAATTCTTTTAGTATTAATTTATTATACAATATTATAATAGTACTTAGAAGGTGTCCGATTTTTTTTTTTTTTTTTTTTACTCTCTTTCTATTTTTGGTCTGTTTATAATTTTTTATGTTTGAATTTTCTTATACTATACGCATAAATAATAAAATTTGGTGATATCCTTTACGTTACTTTGTGAGAGGGTATTTATCATTAAATTTTAATAAATGACCCCTGTCGTGATCAATTATCGTTCATGTTTATTTTTTATATTTTAGACGTATAGCAATAAATCTTTGCCAATATTGTTGCTTAATGCTGATGCATATAATATTTATTGTTAATTTAATTTGCATTTTATGTGATTAGGAGACGTCAAATTTGTCACTAAATTTCCTTCTAATTAGACGATACGTTCCATTGTTTAATAGATTATTTTCCATTCATATTTTCTTAGTCAGAATAGTTTATAATAATTCATGCTGTGCAACATAAAGAAAAACAAAACAAAAACATTCTGAATACTTTTGATCTTTTAGTTGTATAAACTTTATTGTTGCATGTATACATGAAGAAAAATTATGCTGCACAGTGCACCGCAGCTTATCTATTAATTTAATTTGACTTGCAAATTATAAATTTCAACTTTGTTTTATTATTATTATTATTTTTTTTTTTTTGTGAAAATGAAATGAAAATACATTACTTTATGTATAAAAAAAATTGTACTTTTTGTCAAACGTACTTAAAAAAGTTTGTACGCTTACGTACATGTTTGAATTACGGATTTAAGTTTAAATTCAATGCATTTGATATTATAGTATTTATAAAAAATATACTGTTTTATTATAGATTAAAAATTCGAGCGTATATACAATATGAAAGATTTATTTACAGTATGAATTATCTCTCATATTATGATAGGTATCGTATAGTACACTAATTACAGAGGACGAATAAAATCCCCTAAAATAATTTTTTTTTTATATAACAGTAGCAGATTTTAACAAGTTTTATTTAATAAATTTAATTGATTACAATTGTTGTTTGAATTGAACTGATTTATTATTTATGTTTTTTGTTTTATTAAATTTAAATATTATGTGCAATCTCTTCATTATAATGAAAGTGTATTTATATAGGCTGCCAATGTAATATACAAAACACAACATCATATATACACTATATACATATGACGCATTATAAAGTTTTGGCGCCCCCTGGCAATTTTGTGCCGGCTCATCAAGCAAAGCAGGCAGCAGGGTAGTATCTGGCAGAGAGATAGAAAATTACTGCAGTAGAGAGCCAAACACTTCACAGGCCCGCCTATGTTATATGTGTATTATATATATATATATATATGTATGTGTGTGTGTGCCCTGCCCTGGCGGCAGCTTATACTGCCTGCCTGCTCGCCTCTACTTCATAATGTAATACATTGCCAAGCTAGCGGCTTGATTGAGCCAGATAGCTTATATTATATAGCTTGCAAGCTCGCTTTATAACTCCGCACATAAAATCATGCGGTGGCAAAGCCATCTATACTTTCTGCCCTTATTACAAATGACGTTGCAACCTTACTTTTATAGTCATGTTTTTTTTTATTGTTGACAACTGCGGGCTAATAATGTTTACGAATAAATTATTTTCCTATAATGAAAGTGCAAAATCAATATTAGTTAAAAGTTATCTGATAGGAAGATGGAATGAATTCAGAGGTATATTATCAAAAATTAGGGACAGCAAGTATTTTAAAAAAAGGAAAGGAATCATTAATATATAGAAACATTCCACAGGCAATATTAATGACTTATCTTTCTGTTTATTTATATGATTTTTTTTTTCTTTATCAAACGTATTACTCGCAGCGGTGAAATAAGAATGAGACCGGAATCTCGATGTAAAGCAATGAGCGTCAATTCTTTCCATAAAGTTCCGGTATATATCGGGCTTCATATTTTACTGTATAGCTAATTTATTGCTATTCTACGTAATATAAAATTTTTAAAATTTCAGTTTAAAAAAATGCATCTAAAACTGACTTTACACTGGCTAGTATGCTGCGTAAAGCAATTCTAGTCCAGCAAACACACGTATTATTAACATATGCAAAAAGCAAAAGTGTTACGTGACCACTGTGTATAGGGCTGTGCTGCATGAACGAGAGAGAGAGAGCGCCCCCTAAACTAACGTGATTTACTCTCTGGAGAGAGATGAGTCACGGCCAGAGCCAGAGTTGCTGATTACATCGTCGTGTTGTGGCTCCGCATGAGGGAGAGAATAATAAGAGACGTGATGATGATGAGGGTGGTATATGCGATGTTAGCCTATAGCTGCCATACCGAGCTTTTGACATACCCCGTTTTATTACTGCAATAAGTGCGTATATATAGGGAGGAGACGAAAATGCTCATTTAGTAAAAACTCTCTTTAGGTATATCTTATCGTGAGACGATTTTTATACCACTGAGAACACAGTAATATGTGTTATTATTATTATTATTTTTCTTTCCAGATATGTGAAATATGTATATATATTTTTTTAAATAAATTTGAATTTGAATATTTTAAATATTCTTTAGAGTTTATACTTTCATTACGCTGCTGTGTTACTTATTATTATTTATTTGATATTATCAGACGAATTTGAATAAGTTAGAGACAGACAGAGAGAGAGAGAGAGAGAGAGAGAGAGAGGACCTGAAAGTTTCGGTGCTTTAATAATTTCTAATAATATACCTATTATTATGTATAGATCATTAAGACAATTTAATTTTCCTATTCTCTCATCGTTTTATTATTTTTTTTTTTTACTGCACGCTTGCAATTGTTTTTCCATTAATAACATTTTATTACGTAGTAGTACGTTTTACAATTATTTTCATTTAAGTAATATCATCAAGGTGTCAGAATGTGCAATGTCCGTTTTTTTTTCTCTCTCACACTCTTATACTTGTATACCCCTTCCATTCCTTTTTTTATTATTATTATCATTATTATTTTTCATCTTCTTTTTAAAACTGAACCTTGTATATAATTTTTTTTCTTTTATATAATAAAATCTTAGTAAATTTCTACGGTTAGCTGTTTTGCTGCATGCGCTGCAAGATATTTCTTGCAAGATGAGCTCGGTGGATGGACCAAAACCTGATCGGACTGGTCTCTCTTTCTCTAATAACCGCCTATGCCACCGCCGCGCGCTGGTTATCCTAGTTTACTTGCATGGGATACATAGCATAGCACATAATATATAATGATATCTATCCCCCTCCCCTTCCTCTCGCTGTTTGCGCGAGCAACTCGTTCAGTATAATATGTATAAAGCACCCCCGGCAGCAGCGGCCAGTATAATATATAAAAAAAAAAACTTCCCTATCACTTAAACTAATGAGAAATAATCTCTTGTCACAATGATCTGTCTAATTATGCAAATATCAGGCGTTATAGGAACATATTGCAGAAACTTTACAAATCAATCTGCGCATAACTGAAATATATAATGCAATGCGTGATAATAACATTCTTTACTATACACCAGTCTCTTACTTCCTATAATATATATATATATATATATATATTATAAAATATTTTATTTTTTGTTAAATTTTTTTAAAGAATCGATAGAAACTTAGAATAGGAAGAAAAAAAAAAGAAAAAAAATGTTTGCTCCAAAAAAGGTGCCTCCGAGGACCGCCGATGCATTACAAACAAAAACACATTTTATTAAGATGTCAATTGTTATACGAAATATAAATTATTTTTCCTTTTGAAAAGATATTTTGATTTTGTACAATTTCATAACAATAACATAAAGTAATTGTTGCTTCCCCTCTCATTAATGGGCGAAATCAGGCATACAACCTCTTAATTTGACCCAACTTTTTTTTACCGGCGTAAAGTCAGTTACAATTATAAACAATAGACACAACACGAAACAGTGTAAACAAGTTTTACTAATAATTATAAATGATCATTTAACTATTTTATAAAATTTGATATCTATATAGTTAAATTTTTATTTTTTTATTTATTATTGATAATATATAAATAAATAATAGTCTTTATTAAAAAAAAAAAAAAAAAAGCTTAGAAAAAAATACACTTATTTGATACATACGCATTCGATAAATTTTTAAGTAATTAATAATTAAATAATAAATGACATTATTTATATCTATATAGTATACATAACTTGTTGATTTTTTTTTTAATCATCTTTTCATTAACTGCAATGATTAATCAAAACACAGTCAACTGATGCAATACAATTTAAAAAAATAATATCAAGTTTGGGAATAATAATATACCTATATAATATATTGTATAATATGAAAGTTACAAGTATAACGGTAAAAAAAAAATGCATATATTATATTCACTACATCTGTGAGATAAAAATCAAAAGCTAAATTTTATGATCAAATATATGAAAAGAAAAATCATCCCAAATCTGGGAATATGTTCTTGATTAATGTAACTCATAAAATTTTATGACATTTACTGTCATTCACATATATTTAAATTAACTTGAAACTTGTTTCATTAAAATTTACTGGTTAAAAAAACAAGCAATGTAATTTTTCAACCCCAGTAATTTCCGGTTACTGTGAATTTAAAATATTTATCTTTGCAAGTGGCTCGTTTGTCATTTCAAAAACCTGATATAATTTTGCGGTAGGTGGGTTTGATTGTGTATTGAACTTTTTTTTTTTTTCGCTCTCTCTCTCTCCAAGTGATGGACACTGATTCAGAAACCTTGCCTTCCATTCGTGCGTTAGATCCGTTTCACACGCAAAACTGTTGATCACAGTCTCCTCCACCTTAAGGTGGAGGGGACTCTGCTGTTGATAGATATTTATGGTAAATTATTCTTCTTCTTTATTTAGATACATTACAATTTGGTCACTTTTTATTTATTTTTTTTTTATGCACGTTTTTAGTGTTATTGCAGAAGCACGTATATATTGTGTGAGATAAAAAGTGTTTTTGGCGTGGATATAGTTGATGTGAGTCAAGTGGTGGGCGCGCAGCCATAGTCGAGCACTTGTAGAGTCCGAGCATGATTACAGCAACTCGAGTGAGGCCCGCCGCGCACAGCACAGCCAGCCACTCTGACGAGTTAGGTTCAACCGACGCTCACTCGCTCGCTCGCTATAATACTTCAATGCTGAGTTTGCCAAATTGGAGATTGCAAGCAAGCAAGGCTATATAGCAAAGCCAAACCAGCACAAGGGGATGACAGTAGCAAAGTCTGCTTACTGCCGCCGGGATCCAATTTATTGTTTGCGGCTTCGTGACGGCCGGGTTATAGTACATGGGGGTTCAAGGGGAGAACTTTATATACAAACGCCCGCCCGCCCTTATATTATGCATTCGAGTTGAGATACGGTAGTGCCGGATGCCGTGAGCAGTTTGCCCTTGCTTGCTTCCCTCTCGCTCTTTCTCTTTCACTGACTTCCCCTCCCCCCCCCCCCTTCCCTCTATGTGGGTTACACCACCCGCCAGACCTGTCACTTTGTCGACCCCCTCATGCCTGCCTGACTGCCTGCCCGCCCTTGCGCTCGGTAGAACATCGATCGCCTAATCTATATTCTCTGCTCGGCCTCTGTGTGCGCCCGCCTCGCCCACCCCGACTGACTGCCTCTTGGCGGTTTCAACCCACCACTAATCTTGGTGGATTCTCACACTACTTGCTGCTGGGATGAAAGAAAGAAAGCTCCTACTGCCGCAGAAGCAACGATGTTCAAACTCCACCCGACCTCACTCGCGTTTGCTTGCTTGCTCGCGGCTCTCACCATCAAGCTAGATTGCAAAATATCTTCTTCTCTAAAAAAGAACACGGTTCGGCTTTACTTTTATTCTCTTCGGCTTTAGGCTTGAAACTTCAACGTAGGAAAAAAAAAAAAAACAAAAAAAAAAACGAGAACGAGAACGAGTAATATGTCTCTGGCTTATTTATCGCTCCTCAAGTTTTCATTTCTATTCCATTGATAGTTGAAAATAGGGAAATAAAAACTTACATTGAACATTTTTAAAAGCGTGAAGTCTTGTTAAAAAAAAGTCCTACGCCAAAAAAACAAAAAATACCTGACAGTCGCTCTGGGCGGGCCGGGTCGTGGATGGAAAAAAAAAAAAAAAAAAAAAAAAAAAAAAAGAAGGAGGCGCGGGAGGAATGTTCGCGGCGGCGGCGCGAGTGAGTTTGGCCGCCCAAACAACCGGACTGGCCTCACGTTGGGGGAAGGGAGGCGAGAGATCCTAATTGATGTGCCCGCGATGCTGCCGGCACGCTTTTCCCCCTGTTACTTCGGTAGCTTTGCGTAACAACGAGCAAGCGAGAGTTAGGGATCAACTCGGCGCATTTGAACATCACGTACAATCTCGCGTATTGCAGCATTGTCTGCTGGGACCACTGCAGCAGCAACGTAATTTATGTCTAGGGTTGGTTGGTTCCTCCACCCCTGCAGCTATATGTTTAAGTTGGGGCGGGGCGGGTGCTGCTATGTGTCGCGCACATTAATAATCCCCGCACTGCACGAAACAATACCGTGCCTACCCACATATATAAGGTCTCTCTCCCACCTCAAGTCATTAGCACGCTCGCCAACACTATACATGACGAACGAAACACCTTTTGCTTCTCTCGCTTGCCATACAAACCCCAGGTAATGGTATCCGCCCGCAGAGCATTATATAGCAAAGCACTCTCTGTGAATGGAACTCTCGGGAACTTGACTACTTTTGCTTTTGTCAGCAGTTAGCAAATTTTGTGATATGAACGATGAAAAGAAATATATGTACAGTAATATATATTTATATTATATATAAAAAAAATACTGTATATAACTTTTTTCCCGCAGAATTACTGTAAAAAAGAAATAAAAAAAAAGTTAAATAACTATAAATTTTAACCTTTAAAATATTGCGTCCAATTTTTGTCTCACTGTGGTAATTATTAAATGCAATCAATATAGTTTACTAGATATCATAAAACCTAATGAGAGAAAAGAAAATATAATTTGAAAGATGTAGCCGCCCCTTGGGTTCATATTGCAAAAAAAAAGTAGGGAGTTGAAGCATGACGTCATGAAAGACGTGAGTGATGGACGAAAACGAGATCCCCCTGCGGGCATGAAGTGCTAATCGCGAGCAGTCGTCGTCAGTAGCAGACAAGCGGGCGGGCGAGACTGCGGCACACGAGAGAGAGAGAGAGAGCGAGAGAGTGGTGTGGAGTTATTACCATGTGCTGCACGGTATCGCCTCAAGCGAGAGAGAGAGCACTGTTGCAGTTGTCATGTGCAGGAGGTGGTAGTGGTGGGCACAGTCGAGTGTGTGAGAGAGAGAGAAGCCAGTAATTGTGTGTCCTTGCTGGCAAAGCATGTATAGGGAAGAGGGTGAAAGGAGGAGATCGATTGCTAAGAGCAGCAGGCGGCGCATCGGGCATTACAACGCGCCGTGCTCAACCTTCCTCTAACGCCCCCTTTCCTCTTCCTTTTTATTTTATTTTTTTCTTTACTACTTACTGCATCAGCAGCATAGCACACTAATATAAGAAAATCTTCAATTCCAACATCCCCCTTTTTTCTCTTTATTATATCAAGTAATCGCATGTCAGTCGGTCTCTCGTCTCATTCTGCACTCTGCATTACATATATTTTAATATATGACAATAAGTTGGCTGTAGCACTATAGCTTTATTAAGCATTGGTCGTATATGGTAAAAAAAATTTAGAGAGAAACAGGCCAAATCGTGCGACACTTCTTATGTACGGTGTGAGAGAAAAGAAAATTGATGAGCATAGCGTGAGACCTTCTATCGTTTTTTTCTTTCTTCTTTCTTCTTTTTTTTTTTTTTTTTTTTTTTTTCCTAAACTTCTTTTTTATCATCTGACTGGCTGTGGCAATCACGAAAAGTTTTGTGAGTTGCCGCCGCCACCAAGCACTCGTTTCTTCTTCCACACTCCAAGGCAGAGATAAATAATCGTACAAGACAGAGAGAAAGAAGCAGGCTTTTTTTTTCCATGGGATCTTGACAAACAATCTCACTCACTTGCGCGGCTACAGAAGGAGCTGTCGTATTATACTATACCACGAACCAAACAGGTCAAATTGTAACTCTTTGAAACATTTTAGATGGAAGTTTTAATTTAAAAAAATAATAAAATTATAAATTATTATACTTATAAGTAATGTATGGTTGCTGAATCATCTGATAATTGTATATCGAATGAATGTAATCACCTATCTTAATTGTGTAGGACTGAATGAGCATCATTTGTAGTCAGCAGGGGTTGTGAGATGTGCCACCCGTAGTCAGGTGATGACGTCACTGGTGCTCAGGAGGTCTGCACTGCGGATTGTGACTGCTCATTCACTCACAATGCATTTACATAAAAATGATATGGAAAGTGCCAGCCTCACAATAAAGTTTTTTTTTTTTTTTTTTTTTTTTTGCATAATAAAGGGTTGTGTTGGCTTTGGCCTGTGGTTGTCGTCGTTGTATGGGCATACATCGTATATCGGGTGGGGCAGACATTGGCACGTATATATACACGCATGCCAACCCCACCCATGTATGCCAAACACCACAGTTTCTGTACCAGTGCTGGTGATGACGGACTGCCTATATACCGCACACAGTATATTAAAATCTTTGTAAAAACGTAAATTTAATTGGTTTTTCATATATGTATAAGACTGTTACGAGAATAACAATAAAACAAAATTAATAATAATAATAAAAAAAATCATTTTTTTTTTTTGTAATTACAATGTAAAAGAAGTATACTTTGTTAGTACTTTTGAGTGATATGAAAAATACTTTTTTTTTTATAAAGAGCAAGTTACGCCTGCAAGTTTTGTAGGTAGGCTTTTTGTATAACAATTCATTGTTTACTTCCAACATTAGCACTGCGGATAGTATCACCTGAGGGCAAAAGTATGAATAAACAGACAGGTATAGAAAGAAGGATAAGTCAACGTATGTAATTTTGAAGGTGCAACGCATTTATTTTTTTTTTTTCCCTATATATAGATTGTTTTTTATAGTAAACGTATAACTGAAAACAATCTAAAAGGCAAAAGATCAGAATGAAATGGACCGACGGGTTGCCTATACTACAGGATACTTCTCTAAAAGACATTTGCTTTTAGTTTCTTAACTATTGTTCCACAAAAAATTTTAATTTTAGTGATTTCATGTAATACTAGCTTAACAAAAGATTTGCAACGAAGTAATTCTTTTAGCTTTTCCAAATTAAAGCATTGATTGCATTTGTTAAACTTGGCATTTATACAAAATAAGAGAAAAATTATATGGGAAAAAAATCTTTGTGATCTGTTTATAGAGAAGAATAAGATCATGGTTTGGGTCCACGTAGCAAGATCTAGACGATGTAAAACGAATGCTTTTCTTTGTGTATGCGAGAAGCAGGCAGGCAGGGAGGTTTTTGCTCTCTAGTTTTGAGTTTGAAGCGCAGTCATGCATCATCTGCAAGCAAAAGGCGGTGGATGGTATAGATATAGCTAGGGAGAATATAACAGCAGCAAAAGCAAGCGGCTTTATGTAGATTTCGCTATGGAGCGCGAAACATCACATCACGTAGCAGCAGGTGGCTCTATCTCTCTCGTTCACTCTACTGTATACTCCTCGCTTTGCTATATACATACATACATATAATACTTCATGTCGTGCGTGTGTGTGTGTGTATTATATATATATATATATATATATATATATATATATATATATATATATATATATATATATATATATATATATATATATAATATTGACGGCGGGCGTATATATGTATAAAGAGAAACTATATACAAGAGTAAAATCTGTATATAGACTTGAGCTCTATTATACCATCACGCTTTTCTCACTAGAAAGTAAGAAGAAAAAAAAAATATTTAATACAAAAGCTTATTGAGCAATTCATATAATACCAACCGAAAGGAAGCGCGGTATATCGAATACACAAAGTAACTTTATCTCATCCAACCTTGCATGTATACAGGTATATGGTATATTTATATTATATATATATATATATATATATATATATATATATATTGTGCGAAGTCATATGAGTGGATATAAAGTGTTGGATGTGAGTGGGTTGGTGACAACATAACGATGCATGCATGCCTTGGTTGCCCCACCTGTATATGTGTGTGTGTGTGCGGCCCGCTATAGCTTGTTCTCTGCCCATAAACTACTTATAGTCAGTCAGTCGTCTTGGCCTGGGGGTCAACTTATATATAATGCAACTTATAACTTATGTTGTTTTCAATGAGAGTTTCTATCAATTCAAACCTTGGCAGGCATAGGCAACCTGCATGCACAACTGCTCACCAACATTTTTTTTTTTTTACCTCAATAATGTTTTATGGTCCTGCTATATGTAAGATATATAACTGGGAGCATTACTTAATTAAACTTCATTGAAACAATTTCTAAGCAGGACTTATATATTCAAAAAAGCTTATTCTTAGACCTTTTTTTTTTCCATCACTGCTTGAAAGCAAAACTTATCAAAGTTTTAATGAAAATATATACATAATAGTATGACCACATATTACGATTGCATCATGTCGCAATCTATTGAACTATGATTGTATAAGTGACAAAGCAATGTCCCGTGCGAGAAAGCCGAGAGAATGCGGTAGTTGCGCAGCGGCGAGAACTCTTGCATTTGCCGGCTGAAATATCCCCGACCGATCGAGATTTTGTATCAATTTAAGTGAAGAAATAATAATAAAAAATAAATAAATGTAACTCTGTATAGGATATGCAGGGAACCATATTGTTCAAATAAATTCTAAAGTATTTAAACAGAAGCGCTTCGTATACTATATATTATAATGTTTTTTGAATTATATGAATTATTATTATGATGCTGAAAAAAGTATTGATTGCCAGGTTACCAGTTATACAAGCAATGTTCGATGCATCATAAATGTATATTAAACATTTGCTCTGGAATATATGGATTTTATTGATTCGAAACAGGAGGGAAAGACAGTTGATTCCATGCTGATTAGGAGATTTATAATGTAAGTAAATACAAAATATTGTACCTGGCAATCAAGAAATATGAAAAAGGGAAGGAAGGGTTGGTTGTTGTTATATAATATTAAAAGACAAGGCGTCGGCGCGGGCGCAAATACAGATTCATTCCTGCTCTCAGTGTAGTTATCTTTTGGAGTGAGAAGGCAAACGCCGGGAGCAATAACAAGAAGCACGGCAGTATAAAGTAAGCGCTCGCTCTCACTAATTGCCGCCGCCTCCACGCAGCAGCTAGGCAGGCAGTCTGATTAATTAGACGTTCTGTACTATATAGCGAAGCGCAAGCAATACAACACGTGACGATCGCTCAAGCAAAAGTTAATGACGCGAACATGCAACTCGATCTCGTGTCAAATATAATACAAAATGATGCTATCTACAGTCTTTTGTCTTTATACTGAATTATTTACTTGAGCATGTATATAGGGTGTTGAGAAAAAAAAAAGTATAAAGAATAGAAGGGATTTTTGTTTGTATTTTGGATCGATGATGAGAGCTAGCATATAGCGTGGTTGAGGCTTTGGCTATCGTAATGAAAGCAATAGTAAAGCGAGCGACTGCACGCGATGTCATAGAGGGTTGGGTTTGTGCTTACTTGCTTGCTCTCTGCTGGTTATATATACGAGGGCCCCGGGGGTAATTAGGCGGCGTGCACAGGCCACCGCGCAGGCAGACTGAGCTAGAGAGAGAAAAGAGCTTATGCTGTAGGACTCATGATGAGAGTAAAGGGAGGGGGAGTAATTAGAGGTCTGCTGCTTACAGCGGCGTGCGGTCCAATTCAAAGGCAAACTACATCAGTGCCCTCCGTCTCACGTACGGTAAAACCTTCAACCTTTTTTTAATAATAATAATAATACCTGTGTACTTATCTCTTTGCTTATATATGGCGCAAGTTTAAGTTTTGGCTTGGTGCCCATACATATACAGAGTGTTTCGAGACAAACGCACACGGGGTGGGCAGGTGTGGGTGCTCGAGCGGAGATCCCCCCTCCCCCTTGTTTTCTCCTCCTTATAAGCCTCTCTCTCACTCGTCATGCTGTACGTTATCTTGGCCCGCTGCTTCTGAGTGAGCCACGCATCTCCGGCAGGTGACCTCGCACCATGCGGTGTCATGAGCTAGTGCTCGCTCGCTCTCTAGCTTAGCTAGCGTGGCGGGCATTGCCTCACCTCAATGCTTGCTTGGGGCACCACACTTAGGCAGGCAGATGCCGGTACCTCATTAGGAGCCGCGCTGATTGCCGCCGCTCACTCGCCCGCCCGCAGACGTCCAACAAGAAGAGAAGGAGGCCGCGCGCGGTTGGCAGGCAAACAAGCGCCGCCAAAAACCCGCATCTCTGCACGTTTTACCTTATACATGAGAGTTATGGTGAGAGTGAGCGGAGGGAGCGGGCGATGACCGCGTTGCTTGCTGAACATGCTTATGGGTCGTCGTGGGGTCTGTCTTTTCTAGACAACAACTCGGTGTAATATATTTTCACCCACCTCCGCCGTCGCGAACTTCCTTCCTGGCAAAGTTAAGCACTAGTGCATGGTGAGCACGTTGAGACCGGATACCACCGCCCTGCTTGGCTTGCCCACCGAGATACCAAAATTTTTATTTTAACTTACCTTTTCAGGATCTATACAATAAGCAGCTGCCAAGGGAAAATGTTGATATGATCATGCTCATAAAAGTTTTACAACAAAAAGTATCTTCATTTCATTACTAGGTTAATTTTTAAAATTGGCCTTTGTAAATGTATATGGTATAGAAAATAAAGTTCTCGTCTTGTTTTCGTGAGACTCGCAAAATCATCAATAGCAAGCAACACATGCACACAATGGCAAGCGAAACAAAAGAGCTATGGGACGTGGAGCGCAACCGTTTCGTGTCCCAGATTTATCTGCTGGTGTGACGTCACACGAGACAAAAGTGAGCAAGCATCAGGGTGTTGTCGAGTTAGGCCAAGGGTCAAGATTATCACGCCCTTACATTCACTGTAAGAATCAAGATAATCATAAAAATTTCGAAATTGCGTCGCGGTATATATACGAGTGCTTTAAAACTGGATTAGTTATCGTAATGGGGGGAAAAAAATTAAAATAAGAGTTTTGATAGTGAGTGTGATACAATACACTTCGGAATAAATTTTGAACGAGAAAAATGCCAATTAAAATTGTCCTATACAAAAACAAACAAAAAAAAAGCATTAAAATGTAAATCATTAAAAAAATGTCTCAGGATGAACTTACAAGGGATGAAATCAAAGTTAATTTTAAGCTTCGCTTCCCCCCCCCCTTTTTTACGTAGGGAGTGATTTTGATTTTTCCTTTTAATAAGAGGATCATATAGATACGATATGAATCGATATATAAAGATAGAGCGACGGTGGTTTAGCTTGTAACTTGTAATGTATATAGTCGTTTCTCTCTCGGTGTATTTCCCTGGAGGGGTTGAGAAGCTTGCAACCAACCCCCCCCCCCTCTCCCGCAGTCAATCAACACAACATCGCTCGGCTTTGCTTATATGTCGCACCGTCTTCTCTCTCTCTCTCTCTCTCTCTCTCTCTCTCTTCATCGAGTGAGTCGAGTACAAAAAAGGTCAAACAAGTGAGCGCGAAGTGACCTCAATATTTTGATTGACCATAACACTTGCAAGGTGCGATATCTCTTAAGTGAGAAAGAACGACGTATGTACTTTTGGTTCTCACGAAAATAACTTCTTCCTGATGAGAGAAAGTTTTTTTTTTTTCCGACGTGTTTTTGCCAGTGACGAATTGACTTTCAGAGAGATGACTTTTAAGTGTGATGCGTTACAAATTAAAAGACACGCTCTCTTATTTGATGATGCTACCAATCTATGTGCAAAAAAATTAGGACATTACAGATTATACTTTAATATATCATATAAACTGTATATATATATATATATATATATATAATAAATTAATAATTTTATTATAATTACTGTATTTTCAAGTCATGTGTATTTAAAAAAAAAATTATTTATGAAGTATATACCAAAACAACATAAAGAGTTATGGTATACATTAAAAAAATAAATACTGTATAATATGTATAAATGACTAATGAGTTGTAGATTATTACATGTGAACAAAACCATAAAACTTAATGTCGCGCTGTCCATAAATGTGAGTCCTCTCTCGGATTTATTGTGAACTTGAAATGTAATTACATAGAGGCTGTGACACATGACGAAGTAACCGTAGCTTGAGGTGATGCGGTACAGAACGTAAACACATATATATGTACGTATTGTACACATATAGGAGATCAGAGGGGAGCAATCAATCGCGCTACATATTATACAGTGCCTTCGGGATATATTCTTTGTCCTCGTGAACATCAAAAACATGTGACAATTTTCTCATTTTGTAAATAACAATGAATGACTCTTCATGTTACATTTTTTATTTCTGGAAATGATTGAGGGTTAAATCTCTATAGCAAAGTAGGGATTTCGCAGCAGAGAAATATATTGATTTACTATCCTAAAATTAAAGATTATTTATCAATTGTTTATTTTGATATTATATAGCTATATGAAAGTTTTACTGGTAATTTGAAATGATTTTTATTATTTTTTTTTTTTATTTAGTGGTTTATGTATCTTTCAACTAAATATACATTAGACGATATGTGTTAAGTTGGTATGTTGGGATTACTAATTAGTATTAGTTAAGAGAAGTGTTGAGTGAAATGACACGTGTCTCGGGAGTTTTTGTTTATGTCACGAGATATCGCGCTAGCTAACTTCCCTCCAGCCTGTTCGCTCGCTTCCTCTCTTACATCTGTCTCCGGGGATGTTAGGCAATGTTGGTGACACTAGCGCCGGCACTCTAGCGCCGCCCTGGCGCCTCCTCGCGCATGCTCGGCCCGCCTCTTTTTGCTTTGACCTGGCTGCTTGCTACTGCTGCTACTGTGAAATCAGAGACACAGGGTGCTTTAGAGAGGAAATTGTAGACACGGTTGCAATTACACTTGCCTCCAGCCCTCTCTCTCTCTCTCTCTCTCTCTCTCTCTCTCTCTCTCTCTCTCTCTCTCTCTCTCTCGTCATGCCAATGATACCTACCACCCTCTCTCATCTCTCTCTTTCTGTTCTGTCACAATTTGATCCCACTAGCAGATACATTACACGCCACTTTTCAGTCGATTTTCACAAAAATTATACTTTCATACGGATTTTTCTTTTATTATTATTTACGTTAGCAACAGAACTGTAAAGAAAAAAGGCTTGAAAAAATAAATACATGCATGAAAAAAGAGCGCACTGCGCTTTGATCTGTAACTGCACGTATCTATACCGCCTTAAATTTAGTCATATTTACAGATATCGTTGTTACAAATAATAATTTTTTTTTAATGAATGTTGAGATAAAAGTTGTTCGCAGCATTATTATTAATTGTTTTTTATACGAGAGGAAAATTATAATTTTTCTCAAATTATTGGTTTGTTGTATTTTTGTAAAGTAACAAATATAATAACTAATAACAAACGAAATTTATACAGACCTAACAGACTTTGACTTAATTGAAATATATAAAGAAGCGTTTTATTTTTAATATAAAAGTTAAGTATTAAAAAAGTAAAAAGAAAAAAAATACGACTGGGACGTTTAGTAAAAGTTTATTTCGAAAAGTTTCATGTGGTAGCGACTTCTTAAAAGTGCTGACCAAAAGTTTTCACTAAACTACTATACAGCGAGCGAGAGAGAGAGAAAATAAAGTTTGTTTCATCAAGTTCCCAGTGCCCACCCCCTCAACCTGTTGCGGAGTGGAGTACGCTTGCCGCGTATTATTACAGTTTAAAAGCAAAAGAGAAAAAAGAAAGAAAAAAAAAGTTGGTACCGAAGACTCTAAATCTGTGCAATAAACGAAAGATGTCAAACAGGTCACTTCCGTTGTGTCACGGGTGGGACAGAGGGGTCGCTTTTCTCATTTAATTAGAAGAGACATGCACTGTTTAGGCTTCTATTCAACTCAAAGCTATAAGGTTTTATTTTTCCCACGCACTGCTAATCACAATTATTATTGTGATTATCTTATTTTATAAAAAACTTTAATCACTGCCTCCAAACCAACGACGCTTTAATTACTATCTCATATTTTTTCATTTTTATTTTGTCATTCTTTTGTATTTAATTTTTTATCTCCAGTTCTTTTGTTTTTATTTTTAGAAGTTTTTTTTTCATAATGCAAAATTATTATCTAATTAATCGTATTTATTATCATTTCATGTTCATATTTCATATTAGTATTACTAATTTTTATTAAGTACGTATTTATCATATATATTTTGCTGTTTAAAGCGCCTGTAAGATATGCAACTTTTTGAGCTTATGTGTTGTACGGGTTGCCTATTTACAATCAAAGCAGGCGCGCTAACTTATAGCAGTTGCGACATATACCGAGTCGTGGCGTTAGTTGCTTATGCAACATGTGCTGCCTCTTCAGTTTAAAGTATGAACTAGATATTATTTTGATATAAAATAATCACATAGCCTTGGTTCCAATCATAATAACAACAAAGTGTGCTGCAAGCTAGAGGCAGGCACAGCACACTGAATTACTTTCACTCTTTTTTTTTTTTCTTTTTTTTTTTTTTTTCGTTTTTACGATTGTATAATTGCTTACTGCTCGCGATAGAGAGAGAGAGAGAGCTAGTAGTCTCCGCGACTATAACTCGCGAGAGAGAGGGGCACACTGTGCGTTCACGACCTGCCGTACTAACGAATAAAGTGAGTTTTTTTTAACTCTGTTAAATGGTAATGATTTGATTCAATAAAAAAAAAGTTTTCCCTATTTCATTATAGCTACTTATTTAATATTGCTATTATATTTTATTATAATAACTTAATTTATTATACATTAATAAAAATCATTTTCATGAAATATTATTACTGTAATTTTGTAATGATTGTTCGAATTTTTATTAGCTTTTTTATAGGTTAAAAAAATAAAAATTGCTTTATTATTATTATTTTCATATATTCTAAAACAAAAACTGACATCAATATTCTAATGTAAATGCTGGCATTTTTCACAGATTTTATAAATAATTGAAAGTAAACATTAAAAAAATAATAACAATAATTGACCTTCAATTGCGCTGAAAAGGATAGATAACAAAATATTTTAGGGTTTTCATGCACGAGTTGCATAAAACCGTATAATACTGACGGAGATTTTAATGCTGCACTGCGATAAAAGTAAATAAAGCAGAGTTTCAGCTAATAATTATAAACATCTAACAGGAAAGTGGAGACTAAAGTTACGCATTTATCTTTTAGCTCATTTTCAACAAGACATTTATCATAAAAAAAAACACGGCAAGTTATGTGAGATTTTTCTTTCTTATTCTCTCTCTCTCTCTCTTTCTCCATAACGTGCTATTGAGTCAGGTGTATTAAATGCTTGGGAAAATAAAATGAGTAAAGGAAAGGTATGTGTATGTATGTTGCGATGTCACGCACGCCCTATGCTTGTTTGCTATGCTGGCTAAAGTTGCCGCACTCACTCGCTCACTCACTCTCCAAGACCAAAGAGGCGAGGCCAAGTCTCTTCTCATCTCAGCCAAGATGAATGTCGCCGTCGCCACGGACCAAGAAGAAGAAGAAGAAAGAAAAAAAAAAAAGAAAAAAAAAAAAACAACGTCCACTTGCTTCACTCGTTCTTTTCGCTTCACAAGAGAGGTTATCTCTATCTCCGCGTCGTCTTATTTCTTATACTTTTTAGTAGAGACAACATCAGTAATTCTTCAATAGCTTAAAACATGACGTCAACGAACAAGTAAACAACAAAATTTTGCTACCTTCAAAGAAAGTTTTTGAATAAAACAATAATAATTACAGTAATAAAAAACTTAAATGCAAATTTGATTTCGTGTAGTAGCTATCTCAAAAACTCTAATATTTGGGCACTGCAATGCTAAAAAATATATAAAGAAAATTGGGGATCCGTGTCCTCTAAAACCCTCGCATGCCACCTGTAATTGAGCATCTCGGGTAGGCTGTGTAATATGCATAGACATATACGGTGCATATATATATATATGGTGCAATGTATTATATGAGATAAAAATCATGCAATAAATTACTTTACAGCTCTTATACCTATTCACTGATATTTTTATTTCCTTATGTTCTCTGTATAGAAACTTTATTACTTTACGATGTCACAGTTGTATGATAATATAAAGTATACTGGACGTTTATGAATCAATTATAAACTGTGAAATATTTATATTAATTATATTTAAAACACTTATTCCTACGCATACACATGAAAATAACGATGCCAAGGTAATGGGTGCATTGAGAGGTGTCACAATTTGCTTTGAAAGTGCACGTGTGTGTGAGTGTCACTCTTCAAATATGACCATACTTTTCTCTTACCTCATATTTACAAGGAGGGGTGGGGTTTATATATATATATATATATAATATATAATATATATATATATATATATATATATATATATATATATATATATATATATATATAAAGAAGATAGGACCGGTTATTAAACAGAGAAATATATCCCTCTATAGATACATGTATAAAAAATTGCGGCCTATGATATCTTCTTGTTTCGTCATATCAATGTCCTTCTTCCAAGGTCTGTTAGCTCATAATATAACATGCTGGTCATCAGATTTTTTTTTTTTTTTTTATTAAAGCTCATCCAATATAAGACTGTATACACACACACACACACACACATAGAGGTAAAGTAAGAAGGAGGTAAAAGCCTTTACTACTACCTTCTTCATCTTCTTCTTCTTTTGCGGCAGCCGCGTGAGAGAGAGAGAGAGAGAGAGAGAGAGAGAGAGAGAGAGAGAGAGAGAGAGAGAGAGAGAGAGAGAGAGAGAGATGCCGCACCTTGCTCCCAAGGCTGCTGCTTTATAGTACGAGAGCACACCAGGCCACCGCCTCTCTCTCTCTCTCTCTCTCTCTCTCTCACTGTAAGCATGAGGGAGTAGTTATACGTCGCGGCTTTTGCTTGCACGTTCCTCCACCTCCTCTTCTTCTTGCTGCTTTATACTTTGGCTCACATCTCTTCTCCTCCCATGATATAACATACGTATTACATACACATTGCAGAGGACCGCCTTGGGAACATATCCCAGACATTACCACCCACCACCCGTTTATTCTCGCCCGCTTTTAAACCGACCCCCTTTCTATACTTTACTCTGTATATGTATGTACGCTGTGTGTACATCTTTGCACTCTCTGTACTGTGTAACGTGTGTATATATATATATATATATATATATATATATATATATATATATATATATATATATATATATATATATATATATATATATATATATATATATATATTATAGAAACCTAACTTGCTATAGAGCTACAGCTATGTATCGTAGAGAGTGCTCGTTCTCTCAGTTGGCTTGGCTTATAATGTATATAGTAATGCATATACATATAAATGTATGTATATAATGTGTATAGTGTAGATATTCAGCAACAGAGAGAGAGAGAGAGAGAGAGAGAGAGAGAGAGAGAGAGAGAGAGAGAGAGAGAGAGAGAGAGAGAGAGAGAGAGAGAGAGAGAGAGAGAGAGAGAGAAACGTGTTATGTGGCTCTAAGATAAAGAGCCAGAGAGAGAAAGAGAGAGAAGCGCTCTCAGCAATTGATGCCGTCTTTATACATTACATATAACAGCAAAATGCCAAACCCATCACGAAGTTGCTTCTTGCCAAAGTATTTTTCAGGTGATCCGGGTTCTCCATTTATCTTATATGTAAAAGTTCCTTTACTTTATTATGCTTTTGAACATGTAAAATAAGTTCAGTTCAATGCGTTAGTTACGTATGGTAATTATTTTTCCAGAAAATCCTAACAATTTTGAAGTACACAATTTGATGCTAATAGTAAGGTTTATAATGTGCTGTTAGTAAAACATTTTACTATTAAATAAAGATTTTGAAGCAATACTGCAGGTGCAATACACCTCTCCATGTGGCAACTTGCCAAACTTGACCCCCCCCCCCACTTCCCCCAATCCCAGCATTTTTCCTCCTTGCTTGGAATCATGGTTAGGATATACTGTAGAGGACAAAACCATTAAGTTTGTCTGACTGGACGCACTGGATAAAAAAAATCATACCATCACGTCTGTTTGCCTCGACTAAAGCATATCGAGCTCAATTAACTTGAAGAAAAAAAAAAGTGGAAAACTAAATGACATATATAAGCAAACAACTAACTATAATTATTATATAAAAGCTTGTTTGTTATTGTTTGTACGCTCATTAACAAGTGTTAATTATCGATTTAAACATTGTATAACAAGTGCACTTACTTCATTACTGACGTGTCTTTATTTTCAATTTCATCCAATGATGACTGTAACATAAAAATATGATTAAATTATTTTTATGTATTATTCGTATAGTACATATAGTTTAGCGCATATTGAATTTTGACTCCTAACAATTTCATAATGATCACACAAATAAAAAACAATAATATGCAGTAATGATACACACAAAAGATGTGTATCTCTCTCTCTCTCTCTCTATCTATCTCTCTCTGCGGTGCAGGCATCACGTCACGCTACCTCTTTCACAGCACACACTCGATCTGCTTTTGTAATCCACCGTCATCGCCTCACACCCAGCGCACCTGCATCAACTCCCTTTTTTTTTTAATGTATTAAATGGAATGGTTCTAATTTTTTTCTGGGTTTCGTTGGCACACAAGGGGAAAGAAATGAGAATTGTAAGCGAGTTTTACTTTTAGAAAAAAAAAAGTATATAGAGTTAGAGGAGCGAGTATAAAAAAATGTTGGATTCTCTGACCGCTTTTCACGTCTCTCTCTCTCTCTCTCTCTCTCTCTCTCTCTCTCTCTCTCTCTCTCTCTCTCTCTCTCTCTCTCTCTCTCCTCCTCCTCCTCCTCCTCCTCCCAACAACCCTTACTTTACTTGCTTCTTCTTTTGCTGGAGCAATCTAACCACACTACTCCATACTGCTGCAGCCATTTCTCTCTCTACCTCGCCTTCCCTTTTATTTTTTTTCTTTCTCTCCTTGGCTCTACAAAACCCCCGGCAGTAGCAGCTCGATCATCCACCCACCCACCCCAACCCCATGCCTGCCATACCCTTGCCTTCTATCTAACCCTCCTAAGGGCCTCAACCCAAGCAGCAGCAGCAAAACCCGTCTTTCTCTTTCTACGTCTCTAACTCTCCCCCTTTTAGGCGCCACACTCACACATACACACACATATATATAGAAGCTCCTAGCTTGCTTTTCGCCTCACTAGAAAGTAGAAGGGTCTCTTTTCGTTCCCTTTTCTTCTCTCTCTCACACACACACAACCCAACCCAGCAAGCAAGCTTTTGCTATATAGAGACCCCCCTTTCCGAATCAATACCCCCGGTGCTGTGACCTCTCTACTCTAACCTCCTATTCCCCACCCCTTACCTCCCTCTTCATATATAGAACCTTTCCATCCCACTCACCCTCACTTGCCTTTCCTTTCCTTACGGTCTTCTATATCTTCTCTTCTTATATACAGCCACCCAACCACCCTCTCTAATTCCCGGCGAGAGAGAGAGAGAGGTTCGTTTTTGCTCTATTTCTCTGTGCTGAGAAAGGAAAAGGGAGGTCCACTGAGGCAGGCTTCCTGATGACGGCCAAGCTAGCTAACACACATCACACACAGCGAGAGAGAGAGGGTGGGAAATGAAATGACAGGGGGATTGATATGCGGGTGGATTTTATATGTTGTCAGGGAACAACCAACTTTTCTTCTTATTCTTCTGTATTCTCTCTCTCTCTCTCTCTCTCTCTTGATCGATCATACACCACAGAATGACCACATCACACCAAAACTTATTCACTTTCCTAAAACATATATGACTTCAACACTTCAATAAATTTACAAGCAGAAAGCTTGTTTTTCTACTAAACAAGAAAAGGAAAAGAAAAATCCCTGAAACCTTATTTGTAGGAAATATTTTTTATATTGAAAATAAAATAAACATTATATAATATGAATTTTTGTTATATAGGCGGAAATAAATAAAAAGTAGTATAGGAAACTTTATTATTATTCTGTTACCTATATAAAAGTATATAAAACCATGTAGTTTTTTTCGCTCATAATAACACAAGAAAAGTAATTATGTCGATAGCAATGTTTTACTTACCCTAGAAAACCTACTTTATATAATTAAAATGAGCATAAAGATAATTTGAAGAGAGAAAAAAAATTTGATACGGCTTTAATGTTGCGCAATATTATCGATACATACTATTATATTATAGTCTTCAGTTGTAAAGTAATTGATGAAAATGCGATGTTTCCCATCATTATTTTATAACTTAATTTGCATGAATGTATAAAATTAGCGTTATACTATCTAAAGTGATGAAGTAAATTGATATCTAATCAGGAGTGTTTTTGTTGTTTGTTTTAGGATCTGGCTGCCAAAGAGAAACATTTGTACAAGAAAGTCGCAGTGGTGGAGAATTTCTTCGACATTATCTACAATGTGCACGTCGACATGGAGGGACGTGCGGGGAAGCATGCTGGACAGAAGCGCACCTACCGCGCGGTAAGTCACCCAACAGTATCTCTATTTAAGATGCATGCAGACTTTTAATTATAAAACGCAAAAAAGAAAAAAAAAAAAAAAAAAAAAAAAAAAAAGTGATGTTAAATATTATAATAATAACAAAATCGGCAAGTCATGATAATGAGATGTTCAGAAACTCTGCAAAATAGTTTCTGTTAACGAAGAGGGTGACAGAATTGAGCCGGAAATCGTTAAAAGAGGAACTAAATTTCCACAATAATTCTTTATACATTCTTTATTTCCAGCAAAACAAACTATAATTTACAAATGAAATCGAGTAAATTTAAAAAAATGTTTCTGTGTTCCAAAAAAGTTTTAAAATATTTTTAATTTAAAAAAAAGTTTCTAATTTAGTAATAAAATTTGTCGCTAAAGTTTGAATTTCTACATTTACATATGTACATGGAATACCTTAAATATTTGATCGTGTTTTTACATGTTTGACGTAGCTAAATTTTTAAGTATATACAATTTCTTCTTCGCTTTGTGATAATATTATAATTCGCGACCGCCTAGTTTGCGAGACATCAGTGGGTCACCTATACTCGCTTAAAAAAGAGAAGAAGAAAAAAATAAAAAAGATATACAAAAATCTTCATGTAAATTGTTAATGAGAAATATATTATCTTTTCGATAAAAGATTAGTATGATATTATATATATATATATATATATATATATATATATATATATATATATATATATATATATATATATATATATATATATATATATATATATATAAAATATATATAGTGTATGAAAGTGCAAATAAATAAAAAATAATAACAATAGAAAGTTGTAATTAAACAATAAACGTTGAACATATGTTCTATTATGTTCTTTTATGAATATTATTTGTTTTATTTCGATCAATAATAATTAACATACCATGGTAAGTTTTTAACTTGTCTTGAAGAAAGGAAATTGAAGTTATATATTTATGTATTAGTTTAAAACACTCAATTTCGATTTCAGTATTTGGTGATTTGTATAGTAGTTACCATAATGTTAATACGACGTATAGCGCGAGCGCAAGTGGTTGGTATAAATAAAAAAAAGTATTGGTGACTATGGCACATACAAAATATCTCTTTTGTAAACTTGCATCATCGCGGCGTAGACACATAAAAACCACCTGTTGTGGACCTCTGGGCTCGCGAGAGAGAGAGAGAGAGAGAGAGAGAGAGAGAGAGAGAGTCATGCGTGCTTGCTTACTGCATCTTATTACGCTAATTTAGCAAACAACTCATTCATCAATAAACCTAACTCTCTCAGTCTGTCTCACAATTTAATATTACATATCGTGTAGTGAACTACACTGCTGAGGTATTCACCTTCGTGTTTGTGGTTTTAAATATTTAATTGTTTATTTAATAACCAGTAAAAGTAAGTAATTTTTATAATATATATAGAAAAACCTATCCTATGTAGTTTGCTGAAAAGTAAATGCTGACTGAACTTTTTCATGTCATGTGACGAGGCCTTTTTCTTTTTTGTCCTCTTCTTCTTCTTCCTGTAATCCAGCAGCTTAATTTTAAAATCAAATCACTAAGATAGGGTGTAAACTTGTGCTATAATATAATTTGATCGTATAATTTGTACTTTATAGACCTCACTAATTTATTACGTATTTGTAGTTCGTAATCCTGACTCCATATCATGTATTGCAGTTGACGAAATAACTGATTAACAAATCTAAATTTAAATGGCCTTACGGATGTCGGTATATATAGGCAAGAACAAAATCAATATTAAGATATTTGTTTGCTAACTTTATTCAAAGAGCATTAAATTATTGATATTTTCTGTCCTCTTGTATTTGTTTCTTAAAGAGGAAGTTCATGGCTTACAACATGGCTTTTTCAATGTTAGATAATGAGATGAAATGTTCATTGAATCACATATAATGCCCCAAAGGCTTCCGTAGCCTCATGATATCCCCGCAAACTTCAGCTCATCCTGCGAGATATATGCAACTCGCTATAACAAAATTTTCTATAGCAAAGCCGTAACTATGACGTAAAAGATACGGGACGGGTTGCATATCTCGCAGGATGATCACGAGTTTGCGGGGCTATGTAAGAGCTTTGGGTCATCATATGTAAGTTTATGAACAGTTCTTCTCATTATCTAAGAGGCCATGTTGTAAACCCTGAACTTCCTCTTAAAGAATTTTACAATATTCATTTTACTCTTAAAACTATTATATGAATATAGTGAAAAGTAAAAAATAATGATTAGAATATCCCAGCGCACCGTCATTATTTTGCTTTGAGTTGCATTAAAGTACATTTCTCTATATAGTTTCTCTATATCTCGCATATTATTTTTCTTTTGTTATAAAAATGTTATTACTTGCAAAGGCAGAAATATTTAACTCCGTAATAGATATACATTGTTAGTTTACTTTATTTTCTATTTGATGTTATATGGCAACTATAGTTACGTTTGCGTTTCAAAGAGCAAAAATCTAGATATTTCAAACATTATACAAACGTCGATTATTGATGTATAAATGTGCACCACTAAACAAATCCAAAAATTAAGTTGATAAATGTTGCTTTTGCGGTTTTTAGTATTTTAAAAATGTAAATCAGGGACATTGATGAGATAATGATGTTATGAATATTGCAGTCATCGCGATCTAGTTAACTTTACGTACAAACTACATACACCTAACATTTTATATTATGTATTTATGTATATAATATTATACAATTTGTATGTACCAGTACTACATATACATATATAGTATATAATGTGCAGAGAGAGAGAGAGAGAGAGAGAGATACAGAAGCATAAAAGCCTCTGCTTCCCACATATACAGCAGCAGTGGCCAACGTAATAGTGGCCAATGTGTCCCCCCAACCCCCCGAAATGCTCTCTCTCTCTCTCTCTCTCTCTCTCTCTCTCTCTCTGCCGCACTGAAAAGCACGTAGGCTCTATCAGGCTGGCAGGCAAGCGAGTATATGTATGTGTGTGTGTATATATATATATATATATATATATATATATATATATATATATATATATATATATATATATATATATATATATATATATATATATATATATATATATATATATATATATATATATATATATATATATATATATATATATATATATATATATATATATATATACACACACTCTCACATAACAGTGCCAGGCAGGCAGGCAGGCAAGTCCTGGTCGTAGCTCTATACTATACATTCACCATATACACTAGTGAACTGTACTGTAGTCTATAGCATACTATACACAGCAGCGTTAGTGCTGCTGCCATGCCATGCCATATATACCCACAAAAACCCTGCCTGCTCCCTTTATACCCAACCTCCTCTTTTAGTATTATATATATATATATATAAATATATATATATATATATATATATATATATATATATATATGAGGTCATATCGTTCAATCCAATGATTTTAGTCTCCAACGCTCGTAGGATCCAAAAGTAGGAGGAGCGAAGGATTTTTAGGGTGGCGCAGGGAGGGATGTAAGCAGGTATTAAAGGTAAAAATACCTACTTGGCAACTAAGCAAATTGGATCCTACGAGCAGTTGATTAGAAGGACAGTTTGTATTTATTTTTTAAATTTTTATATTTATATTTCAAATATATTATTAAATGCTGTTGGAATATATTTTTTATTGCAAAAAACCGCTAAAGTTTTAAAACTTTAATTAAAAAAAAAACTTTTTAATTTCGTATTGAATATTATTTGGATTTCTTTAATACGTTCTTATTATAATTTTAACAAATGCATCACTAAATTAAGACTATAACAATGCAAGAATCAATAAACAATGTTATATAGAACAATTATTAGAAGAATTTATTTTTATTATTTTTTGTCATGCAGTCTATATGCTAATAGTCTTCGTATAATGAAATGAAACATAGAAAAAAAATCTAAATAGAGAAATACTATAGTTCAGTTTAGAGTAGATAATTTAATAATTTATTAGGCAATGCTGCTTAGTTATGTATAACACTTTTGGATTTTCTTAAATAAATTCTGCTTATATAACAAATATTTTATTACGGAGCAGTATGCGTTTGAAGTTAATTTGACGTAAAGGATGTTCACATGACTATAAAATAATGTAGCCGTGCGTAATATCATGGTTACCAAAACTACTTTTCTTATATTATTATTATTAGTATTATTATTATTGTGGAACATCAAAGATCACTCTTTGTAAAATTAAAAAATGCGATGTAAGATATTATAACTGGCCATGAAAATTAGTGTTCTCCCTTATATATATACAATGATGTGTTTATTTACATATTATATATGATATTATAATATAAGAATTATAATGTTTTACATTATGTAAGTATAAAATTTCTAAGAAGTAAGTAACGTTCACGAAAATAAAGGTAAAACAGAAAGTAATGAAAGTAATAATAAAAATAAATATCTACATGCCTTGCTACACTTAAACTCAGACAAAAATTCAGAATAATTGTTTAAAAATTAATTTTTCAGTACCATTTGTCTACTGCAATATAATTTATATATACTATAACTGCATAATAACTACGTTACATTTAGCTAAATAAATATTGAATATTGTCTGTTTTATTAAAGATAGTTACTTATACTGTTCCAATTCTGCAACATTTATTTTATGCTATATAAATATATACAGTAGATACGACATAAATGCAGCTTATGTTATACAATAATTATTTGCGTATTTATATAATAATTAAAGTCAAATTTTCCCGATGTAAAAGCTTTATGAGTTGAATAGCTTTGCAAAGTTATAACTAATAATTGTTTTTTTAAGCAGAACTATATAATACACGGATTGTTTTTTAAAATTATGCTAGTTGAATTAATACATTCATTTGAACACCGCAAATTATTCAACATGAAATTAATTATGCTTTTTTATTCATAGCATAAAATATTTATGTTTCGCACATAAAAAGTAATAATGTTGTTCTTAAACAGCAACAATTAGGCTATACAGTATACAATACATATATATTTGTTAAATTGTGTAACGATTATTAAGTTTAATATAATAATTGTTTTCTTTCTTTTCTGTTGAAAGTGGTTCCGATAGTTTTTACCACCATCAGCTACTGCATTTTCTATTGACTTAAATTTGGGTAAAAATTTAAACATTTTTGGAATATAGCATGTATAGATGTTCTACTATTGATATTTCAGTAAAATTAGTAGCAATTAAGAGAGAGAGAGAGAGAGAGAGAGAGAGAGAGAGAGAGAGAGAGAGAGAGAGAGAGAGAGAGAGAGAGAGAGAGAGAGAGAGAGAGAGAGAGAGAGAGAGAAACACAATTATGTTTTTTATAAAATTAATATTGCACTGTTACCACTCTGCGTGTTACCATAGTATAAGTAGATTAATATGGTGTTACTCATAAGCTAACATATAGCTATATTCTTATGACTCATAAGAGTATAGCTATACAGTTTTACTCTATATTAATAATAATAATAATAAGTAACTTTATTAAGGCGTTGTGAGGGCTTGACAACCCTATTTAAAGTGGTCATATGTCATATATCTAAAATTCATTTGTTCCCCCTTAAATTTATTTAAAAAAAAATCCAATTCATTGCTATAAAAAATGTTTAAATCAACGATAGACGCATATATACATCTATTAAGTCTATATATGGTATCAAAAATACTTTTATCTCGGAACAAAGGAACCAGAGAATAGAACGGTAGAGTAAAAAATAGATATAGAGAAAAGCTATTTTACAATATAACATTTGAATACAGTTACGGGACTATACTTGCTACCTGAGCATAAGACCTAAATTATATTATGCGTAATTGATTTTGATATCATGTGAAGTAACAGTCACAGTAAACCAAATTTATTTTATTTTATAATTTTATTAAAAATCATACAGATTTCTTTTTTGATTGACTTTCTAGGATCTATAGGGTAGAACAAAATACACATTTAAAATATAATGTGTATATATAACAATAATCATCACATTGTAATTACACATATTTTAAAAATGACTCCAGAAACGTCAATCAAAGATGAAGTCCGCCTGATTTTTAATGAAAGTACACGAACAAAAATAAATACATAATAATTATGCTAGGTAATTTTTATGCTAGCACAAATTGTTCAATACAGCATAATTTATATAACTACTGAATAATAAGTATATTACATAGAATAAAATTATTAGCAATATATTGTACAGCATACAGCATAAATAATTTCTTGCTCTAATTTAGCAGTAATTATGCTAGAATGACATATAACTGTAGCATAAATTATGTAATCTATTTTTTTCGTGTATGAAATAAAATGAATTTGGTTCACTGCGACTCTGTTACTTTGCGTGATATCAAAATCAAAATCGATTACGAGCAGGATAATATATACATACTGTATAGGTCTTGGTGCCAGGGTAGCAGGTACTATAATCCCTGGTTTTGTATAAGTGCTTTTTGTCCACCTTAATTTTTTTAACTATACAGTACCGTTTCTGTCTGCGTTCCTTTGTTACCGAGGTGAAAGTATTTTAATATTATAAACATTGTATAGCAAATCTGTCTTTGTACAAAGGATATACACTTTGACAGAGCATTTATGTTTCCGCACCTTATATTGAAATATATTTGATGATTATACGTAAGAATGTGGTATTACGCATATTTTAATTAAGAAAAGATGTTAAAATATGCCATGTTATTCTCCCTTTTTCAATAGTTCTTTAATATGTTATTGTTTCTTTTGTTTTTCTTTTATTTTATAACATGTATGAATAATAATTAATGTACAGAACGTACATATATGGGAAAAAAATATTATTATCAAGTGCATAGCTTATTTTTTTCTATAAACATTTACCCTTCTTTAAATAAAATTTGCTTTCGTATGAGCACTACTATTCGCTAATTGCATGGATGAAAGCATGCGAGCAATGTATTATAATAAATATAAATGTAGAACCCGATGCGAAATAGAATTAGGTAAAAAAAAAATCAATCTATAAATGATATCAGGGTTATGCAACTTTTCACTTGTAATAAAAATATAATATTTTTTAATTAATATTATTTAAATGTTCTTAAATGTTTGTAAAAAAAAAGAAGAAAAAAGTGACGTTACTTCAAAAATCATAAACAAATTTAAACCATTGAAATACAAAGTGGAACATTTGCAAATAATATTAAGCGTGTATTATAAAAGCAGTAATTTTATCGAAAGATTAACAAGATTTTTGGTTATAATTATTATAAATATCCCTTTAACTGTTATTAAAATCATGAAATTTTTTTTACTGTGTTTATTTTTCATTCTTATCATTGTTATTTTTATTATGTGCTCAGATCTTTCTTCTTTTTTAACACCAACACCGGAATCCTACTTGATTCAAGTTGGAAGGAGGGGTAATTGTCATTAACCCCCCTCCCCTTAAATTTTTGAATATCACCTTTTTTTAATAATAGTTATAACTATAACATAAATAACCTTTAAAATGCATATTTTATATAATTTGTAAAAAAAAAGAAGTCCATTTTAGAAGAATTTACGAGACTTGCACTACTTGTTTTCTTTTATTAAAAATATAAGAGTACTATCCTATATATTTTTTTAAGAAACAAATAATTATACAAATAACAATAAACATAATTTAAATATGAGTAAGACTTATATATTTTTCTTAATTTATTAACTTTTTTGTCCTCTTTTGAAGCTATTTGAAGTTTGAAGCTTTGTTTAAAAAAATACAAATTTTCCACAAAATCAAAGCTTTTATTCCTCGGACTAATAGAATAGCTATGTAATGTATAATACATAAAAATTTACTATAACAGCATTTAACAGCAGCTTGAACAACTAAAGAATAAAACTAAAGAATAATATATGTAGTACAGTATAATAATTAGTCATCTTACAATTTATCAATATTTATGCCATGATAAAAAAATCATAATAAATTAAAGTTTCTTCTATCTTCTTAAATTAACATTAAAATTATCATAACTGAAAATTTTATTGATTTTTTTAACTGGATGTTGCAGGTTAAAAAATAATAATAATAATAATAACATAAATAATTAAAACACTTAAAATGAATAAAAAAAATAGCTGTGCCTGCCTCCAAAACTATATTTTCTTTCTTTTAGGGTTTGTTATTGTGCATCAATGCTTGCAAAATTATTGAAAATAATTAAGGCAAGAAATCAGGTACTGCGGGATTTGACTAAAAATTGTAAAGAAAGAAAAATCTGAAATTTTGCACAGTGCTAAAGTTGTTTATGATATCTTCAAAAATGTATAAAAATTTAGGGGCCACCGTGCTAGATCTTAAATTATGATTTTTTTATAGTTTTAGTCCCATAAAAGTCCATGTTTATTTTAATAATTATTTTCTCTCTTATCTGATGGTCACGAGTTTCTGAAAACTTTATCTTGGGTAGCTGTTACTAATAACTTTCAAATGTCATAATAAATTTTGCAACTTTTTTTTTTTTTTTTTTTTTTTTTAAGATTTTGAATTACAAGACATCTGAGTACAGCCGTTAAGTGGATATCTATGACCACCTAAATTTTAACATAACTTTATGTATAAATATATACTTAATAATATTTATTGAAAAAATTTTTATTTAAGATACAAGCTACATTAGGAAATGGTATCTTTAAAAATGTAAAAAAAAAAAAAAAAAAATGAGGAGTCAACCTGCTAAATTTTAAATTATTATTTTTTGAAGTTTTGGTCCCATAAGACCCCATGTTAGATTCAAAAATTATTATTTCTCTTATCTGATGGTCTCAGGTTCTGAAAATTTTATCATAAGTAGCTGTTACAAAATAACTTTCAAGTAACATAATAAAGTTTTAAAGTTTTCTTTTTAGATTTTGGGATATAAGTCATCTATATAACCCTAAGTAACGTAAATTATTAATTTTTATGTGTGATATAAAATTTAATTACAAATTTCTATTATTTTTGTTATATTTTGATATCTACAGAAAAATAAACATCTAATTAGGCACACTTCTATATACTTAATTTATTCTTACAAACACTTACAATATTGTTAGAATATTTATTGCTTTATATAATTATATTATGATAACTTAATTTTTAAAATACTATACGAAAAGGAGCATAATATATAATAATAATAAAAGACATTTTTTTCTACTATATATAGTATATTACATACTATATATAAGGTATAATATGGATTTACCTCAAATAAATAAGAAAAATTAAATTTTGAATTTATTGAGAAATTTAAATTATGTTCAATACTGTAACTTTTTATTTTACAAGTTTTACAGCATAAAGAAAGGCTCGTATGCAACGCTTTTGCATTCCAAAATTTCAATTTTTTAAAATATATCACATATTGTTTTTTATTAGAGCATTTTTTATCGAATGCACCTTGCAAACTGTGGTCACTTACTTCAAACTTATAATATAAATAAAGCAATAAAACCAAATATTACTTTATAAAATCGCCTCTAAAAGAACCAAAGACAACAGTATCTAAATGATATATTTTATCAAAATATTATCAAAATATATATATTATTAAATAAGAATAAAATAAACAATAATATGTTAACAGATTCCAAGGATTTTAGGATCCAAAAGCAATATAAAAAATCGACTATAAAATTTCCTATGACAACACTGACAACAGTATCCAAAGGACGTAGCATCCAAATTATATATTTTATTTTATAAATAAAAATAAAATAAATAACTATATGATTGTTAAAGAGTCCAAGGATTTTAGGATCCAATAGCAATATAAAAAATCGCGTTTAAAATTTACTATGACAACAGTATCCAACGGGCGTAGAATCCAAATATATATTTTATTTTATAAATGAAAATAAAATAAATAACTATATAATTATGTTAACAGAGTCCAAGGATTTTAGGATCCAAAGGACAATGTTGCCAATTTTTTCACGTCCATCAACTGCTCTGCCCGCCCATAACCCCCACTCCTACTCAAGAGGGCGTATTTTGGATCCTATGCACATTGGAGACTAAGATCGTTGGGTTCTATGTTACAGGCTCATATATATATATATATATATATACATATATATATATATATACATATATATACATATACATATATATACATATATATATATATATACATATATATATATATATATATATATATATATATATATATATATATATATATATATATATATATATATATATATATATATATATATATGCTGCAACCAGGCTTTTGCTCGTTTACAGTGCCAAGCAATAGCAACCTCCCAACCCCCTTCAACTCCACCCGGTTCTCTCTCTCTCTCTCTCTCTCTCTCTCTCCACCGTTCGTTCGTCTGCTCTCATATAGCTAGCTACACCACACACCAGCACTACTACTACCGTCGACTGCAGCATTGTGTATCGTATTCGTGACTCTACCACCACGTAATAACCAACAGGCTAAACTAAACTAAAACTCTTCTCTTCTTCATATAATGTGTGTATCGATCCTCTCTTATGCAACTTAACTTGAAGTAAAAATAAAATAAATAACTTCCAATTTTTTTTTATGCAAGCTTTCATTACTAACAGTCAGCGCATAAGAAAAAAAATTATATATAACCTACTGACGCCATATTTTTATTTGCCCCTGCAGAATTGGTAGTCATACTACCCGCACAACACATATGTATGCAGGGAAAGTATAGCTTTCAGGCGTGTCGAGCAGTTTGCATAAGTAGAAAGGCGTCACGAGATAAAGATGGCGGTTGTAGCAGTAACTCGTGTACAAAAAAAAAAAAAAAAAAAAAGTTTTCACCTAAAAGAATAAGAATTATAATTTAATTAAATAGTATAATAATGAATGACAGTTGATGCACTTTCTCTAAACTATAAATATTATCATGCTAATATAGGTATATTATATAATTATGATATAATAAATTAGTCGTAAAGAACCAGTTTATACTAAAAACCCTCCCTTCATTCATGCGAATAAAGTTTAGCGTAAATCAATTATAGAATAAATCACTCGCCTACTTTGTCTCTCCCTCCCTCTACTTTCATTCATTCATGCAGTCAATTTAGTTTTCAACGAAGATGTATTCAACCATTGAGCAGTAGTAAAATGATATAAAAATAAAAAATGTTGTATAGTAGGGGAAATGAAAGTAAAAGTGTATATGCACGAGAGAAAAAGAGGAGGGAGAAACAATAAACATCGTAATCTCAACAAACTTTGCGATTAAATATTTAAACATACAAATCTCTCTCTCTCTCTCTCTCTCTCTCTCTCTCTTCGAATAGGAATATCGTATAAAATACAAAAGACTTTAATTTCTTTCGTGTCGCTGAACTAAATAAATAATTTTTGTATACTTAACTGATGTGTATATACTATATAAATAATGGTAAATTATTATTGATGTTTACTTAAAAATAAAAATTAATATACATATATTAGTGTAGTCAACAAAAGCCAAAAAAGGCCTTTCAGAAGAAAAAATTCGGATAGTCCTGAATTTTTCAGAATACGTAGAGGAAGTCATCTTATAGCTCCTGTAAAAAATTCCAAAGTTTTCTCCTGGAGCTTTAGCTGCCAGGAGAAAAAATTGAAATTTCAGGAGAAAATTTATTCCTGAGCAACTATTAACGCTAGAGTTAATTTTAAAAAAGAAAAATGTAGCTTATATATTAGGGCATTAGAAAAAAAATACTAATTACACTTTAACTTACTTTAACTATTTTTAATCGGCAATTATCTCAACAAGTAGCAAAAAAACACAACTTTTCCGCCAGGAAAAGTAATTTTGCAATACGAAATAACATTTTTCCACAAAAATGTTTGAAATAAAAGTTTTTACCAATCTACTTGCCATTATAAAACTGTTTATATTTTTATTTCACTACAAAAATTAAGAAAGTTATAGCGGTTTAAAGAGCGCGAGGTATGGTCAAATCGTAACGCAAACGGCGTATACTGCTATACCATGCAGGTAGTGCGAGCTGTCATTGTCAATTTTTGTCATCTCGTGCAAATAATTCTAGAGCATTTAAACTTGGTACAATATACTTTAGACCCCAATGGTCATTTTAAGCCTCAGTACCTAATTTTTACCCCACCCCTTCCGACCCTAAGGGACCCTTAAAAGTCTAAATGAAGGGTTTTAATGATATAACTGGCTCAAATATTGTAAATTAACAATGCAACAAATTTTAAATTGTTGATATTACATATACTTACTAATTTATAGTCAAAACAACGTCATTAAAATTAAAATAGTAATTAATTTTCTAAAAAAAAAACTAAAATTTTCACTTACTGCATGCATTATGTTTTACCATAATAATATGCTAGCATGGTAAAATGATTTTATGTCAAATCTAGGAGAATAAAAGATATGAATGAGATTAAAATTTATCCAAATGAATTTCTTAGGTTCTCTGGCATGATTTGAGAGTGGTGCCCATAGCTAGGGTCAACCCTTGCAACCCTGGCATCACTTTAAATAACAGAAATTTTAATGAAAATCGAACTTTATTTACTTAAAAAAATATATATATATATATTTAAAAAATATATAATAAAAATTACATTTATTAAACAGAAAGTTGTTTATAATTAAAAAGAAGCCCTTAAACCCATGAGATCCTTGCAAGGGTTATTTAGACAAAAACTTGTAGATCAAATTATGCTGCACTGCGTGATGTATGATAATTGTCAATACGATAGGGTTTGCATAAGAATTAAATTCTGTATTGTGAGTTTTAACAATTTCAGGGTCCCCATATCATGAGAAACCCTTGCAAGGGTCTCAGGGGTTGAAGGGCTTACTTTTTAATTATAAACAACTTTGTGATCAATATTTGCAAGTGTACATTTAAAAACATATTATAAATTGTAGGCATAATATGTGATTAATTATATTCTAAAACATTTTCAACTTTGCTTTCTTTGAAAGTCACCAGGGTCTTAAGCTTAAGGGTTGTCCCTAGCAATGAGTACCAATTATTACATGATTTCAAAGGACCTAAAAAATGCTGGCTCATAGTTATTTGTAAAAATGAAGGAAATCCACAAACATGTTCCTAATTTAAGCCATCAGAGTTGGCATTTTATCAAAACACCCCTAATTTAACTTGATGCCACAAGGTCAAGGGATGACTCTAGCGATAGGTACCAACCATCATGTAATGCTATAAAACTTAAATATCGTTTGTTAGTAATTTTGGATCAGACTGGAGCACAGAGACTATATAATTTTTTTTTATAAGTATATAAAGTTCGATTTTCATTAAAATTTCTGTTATTTAAAGTGATGCCAGGGTTGCAAGGGTTGACCCTAGCTATGGGCACCACTCTCAAATCATGCCAGAGAACCTAAGAAATTCATTTGGATAAATTTTAATCTCATTCATATCTTTTATTCTCCTAGATTTGACATAAAATCATTTTACCATGCTAGCATATTATTATGGTAAAACATAATGCATGCAGTAAGTGAAAATTTTAGTTTTTTTTTTAGAAAATTAATTACTATTTTAATTTTAATGACGTTGTTTTGACTATAAATTAGTAAGTATATGTAATATCAACAATTTAAAATTTGTTGCATTGTTAATTTACAATATTTGAGCCAGTTATATCATTAAAACCCTTCATTTAGACTTTTAAGGGTCCCTTAGGGTCGGAAGGGGTGGGGTAAAAATTAGGTACTGAGGCTTAAAATGACCATTGGGGTCTAAAGTATATTGTATCAAGTTTAAATGCTCTAGAATTATTTGCACGAGATGACAAAAATTGACAATGACAGCTCGCACTACCTGCATGGTATAGCAGTATACGCCGTTTGCGTTACGATTTGACCATACCTTGCGCTCTTTAAACCGCTATAACTTTCTTAATTTTTGTAGTGAAATAAAAATATAAACAGTTTTATAATGGCAAGTAGATTGGTAAAAACTTTTATTTCAAACATTTTTGTGGAAAAATGTTATTTCGTATTGCAAAATTACTTTTCCTGGCGGAAAAGTTGTGTTTTTTTGCTACTTGTTGAGATAATTGCCGATTAAAAATAGTTAAAGTAAGTTAAAGTGTAATTAGTATTTTTTTTCTAATGCCCTAATATATAAGCTACATTTTTCTTTTTTAAAATTAACTCTAGCGTTAATAGTTGCTCAGGAATAAATTTTCTCCTGAAATTTCAATTTTTTCTCCTGGCAGCTAAAGCTTCAGGAGAAAACTTTGGAATTTTTTACAGGAGTTATAAGATGACTTCCTCTACGTATTCTGAAAAATCCAGGACTATGCGTTTTTTTTCCTTGTAAATTTTCGTTGACTACACTACTAAACATAAAATTATTTATAATTATATTAGTTATATTACAAAAATAATAAAATCAATTGCAATAACTTTTAATTTTAATAATCATATAAGTGTTGTAATAATTATAAAATATACTTAAATGAGTCTACAGTACATTGGCTGTAAGAGCGAAGACAACAGAGTGAGCGAGTGAGTTTCACACGCGCAAGTCATCCCTCACCTGCCGCTTCACCTTCACTCGCGCTCGTTATATCTCTGTATCTTTGTTAATTTTCATACTACACAAAAAATTAAATTATTTTTAAAATTGCAATTAAATTGTACACAACGTTTATTTGAACAACTTTTTTAGAAAAAAATTATTTCTCATACAAAAATGCCTTTTCCTGGCAAAAAAGTTCCAATGTTTTTCTTTAACCGTCGATTAAGGGTTAAATTAATTATTTAATCTACGATTTAAATTTTTTTCCTAATAGTTAAATATATCAGCAGCACAAAAACGTTTATTTAAAAGTTCTAGCTTAATTAGGGTTTCCGTGATAATTTTTTTCCTGAACCCTCTTTTTCACTCATTTTTTTCTCCTGGCGGCTGAAGCTCCAGGAGAAAACTTTGGAATTTTTTGTGGGAGGCTAAAAATATCTGTCTCTACATGATATCAAAAATTCAGCACTATCCGAATTTTTTCCTCTGAAAATTTTTGTTGACTACACTATATGTCGCATAAAAGCATTTAATTTCAACTGCGTTCGATGCGCATTGAGACAGGAACTTACTGTATATAAATTGATATAAAAGTCACTTGTTAAAATAGTTAAAAACGATTCTGAATTTAAAAAAAAAAAAAAAAAAAAAATGTAAAAAACAATTTCTTGCACTTTATAAAGTCACATTATTTAGAAGATGAGAAGATCATACTTCTAGTTCGTATGGGAATAAAAAGCTCTCTCTCTCTCTCTCTCTCTCTCAGTGAGTGAGAAATACGTCCATCTATATTACATTTTTGTGCGATGTATCCCACGACGCACAAAGAAAGAAAGGCGGGTTCTTTTCATTCTCTCCTGGGGGAGCTCTATATAAGAAGACAGGTGTCGGTCTCTCTCTCTCTCTCTCATATATATATATATATATATATATATATATATATATATATATATATATATATATATATATATATATATATATATATATATATATATATACTTTTGTGTTTATGTATATTATATATTCTCACGTCAACTGTGGGGATATAAAGACACCCCAGCATATACTATAGATACATTAAAGCAGGTGCCTTCGTTATATACATATATGAATATAACAATGTATAATGTGTTGACCTGCTGATGCGACTGCTGCTTGCATGTATAATTGGAACTTACACTTCACTTGCTATAATTATATAGTGTTAACTTTATATTATATATGTATACAGTACAGTATTATATATATATATATACGGTACTTTTCTTAATATTTTGATGCATAGCTGCAGAAATATTTCTTCATAACAACCAAATAAATGTTATCATTATGCATTATCAGCTATGGGAAGGGTGGGGGATAAAAACAGCCGTGTTTAAGTTAATAATGCTGCTCTACATTATACTATATAATGTTTTTAAATTTAAAGACTTGGCAGTTTTTAATAAAGCTCTCAATTTATGTTTTAATGAAATATATATAGACGTACAAATATTAAATAATATTCTCTGCTCCCCCCCCCCCCCCCCCCATCCCACCTTTCTCACACTATAGCATCGATAAGTTGCATTATTTTATTTTTTTTTTAAATAATTATACTTGCTTTTATTGGCATCATTGAAAAAATAAAATATGTTTGTATAGAATAAGAATAAAGAAAAAGAGAAAGTCAAATTATACTTCTCATTCTGTATGTAACATAAAAAAAAAAGTTTAGCATTATAATATAAAAGAGTTAATTTTTAATAAAACACTAAACAAATATGCTTTATTAATGTTGCTACTAATTACAACGCAGAAAAAGAATTATATTGTACAATTTGTTCGTAAGCGAGAGGTATAAAAAGTAAAAGAGTGCACAGTACATACAAGTGTATATGTGTACCATTTTATCTTTCATATACATAAATAATTATAATAAAAGACAAAAAAGGTAAATTATTATTAATTTATATTTTTTAATGTTCAATTTACTTTATCTAATAGTTTATTAAATATTATATTATTTACGTTACAAATTCATATTGTATATAAGTATGGTGATCAATCAAATTTTATAAAATACCGACATTATGAAATGTGTATTCTGTTTTTCATCCTTATGGACCTACTAAATAAACATAATCATTCATATCAATCTCTGCGTGTATATATGTATGTATGTATGTGTATATATATATATATATATATGTGTGTGTGTGTGTGTGTGTGTGTATATGTATTTATGTATATAGTATTATACTGTACTGTGTTATTGTGTGTATCAAAAGCTACCTGTTTTAAATCGTGACGGCTTGGGGCTACCACTGCCAAAAACTTACTTTTGTACACCAACAGGATGTTTAAATCTTTACTGTATATTATTGAGATGAACAAATAATTTAAATATATATATTACTTCAAGATTTTAACAACTTTTTCTGATTTCATTAATATGATGATAAATTATATTATATATACCTTTTCATAGTGCCTTTCTCTGTTGTAGGAATTAAATAATAATTAATATAAAAAAATAGTTATCGATTCAAAGAGAAGACTATTATTATACATATATTTAGCGTCATCATTAATCTGTGTTTTTTGTGGTGTTATTATTATTATATTTTTTACTATAACTTTATATAAAAAAATATTACGGTATATTTAAAATGTACGTATACTTTTTTTTTCCTCTCTCTATGTTTCTCTCTTACTCTGTTATAATATATATATGTATGTTTGTATGCATGCATGTAGAATTATTAGAGAGTATAATATTTTGAACCCTGGTATAATAGTGGACATGCGAATATAAATGTATATGGCAGTGAGAGGAGGACAGAACCTCCCTTTTTGTGCCTGCATGGTTCACCATCAACTTGTATATAGGCTCTCTGCCGAGGGATATGACGTTGTTTGGTTGTAGTAGAGCGAGAGAGAGAGAGAGAGACGCCAATGTAATGTGCTGCTGGGCTGGGGGTGGGTTGGGTTGGGGGTATCTGATACCGTGTTACCACCACATAGCAGCAGCAACGAGAGAGAGAGAGAATTCTCCCTTCTAATTCATCATGCTCATAAACTGCGGAGAGAGAGAGAGAGAGAGAATGATGGTATAGTATAACGTATATATACGTTTATATAGCAGAGTGAGTATATATATATATATATATATATATATATATAGTATAGTATAGTATAGAGAGAGCGAGAGAGAGAGAGCGTGGGTGTTATAGGGTTGGATGAAGAGCATGAGAGCGAATTGGAATGGGGAGAAATGAGGACTATAGCCTGGCTTGTGTATATGATGGGTATATATATATATATATATATATATATATATATATATATGTTGAATATATACGTATATAGGGTAGTGTATATATGTGTATGGATGGGTGGGTGGTTTGAGTCACTACACCACCCCGTCATTCCACCCAACCCCTATACAACCTCCTCTCTTTTCTCATCCTAACTCCTCTCTCTCTCTCTCTCTCTCTCTCTCTCTCTCTCTCTCTCTCTCTCTCTCTCTCTCTCTCTCTCTCACTCTCTCTCTCTCTCTTTCTCCACCCTTTTCACTACTATATATATATATATATATATATATATATATATATATATATATATATATATATATATATGTATATATATACTGTATAACTTCCCTAAAACTCAAACCTTCTCTCCGCCCTTCTTTATATTTTCCATTTCTCTACTCCACCCACTCCCCCTTTTTCCTTCCAAACAGCCTTGCCTGCCTGCCCATGCAAGCCCTTACTGCTTGCTATATCTACTGGTGCTTTTCCCTTCGTTCTCGTCTCTTTTCCTGACTGCTATGTACAGAAAGAGAGAACCAAGTAAAAGGGAGTTTGGGGGTGGGGTAGAATGAGAAGGACGGGCGGGCGCGGGTATAGAAGGGAACGGGGGAGGGTCGAAGCAGCAGTGGCAACTACTACAAGGGAAGCACCCTAACAGCAGGCAACGCGCGGTAGTGGCGCAGAGAGAAGTTGGGCGGGGGTGGGTGGTTGGGTGGTTCGAGGATAAGAGAAGGATGAAGGTGGCGTAGCGAGCAAGAGAGAGAAAGAGAAA